>JABMDO010001835.1:0-181633 GCA_014851415.1 Cnaphalocrocis medinalis
ATTATGCCATCTTCTTTTGCGTAGTTGAGCCCTTCGATGGACAGATGAGAGGTATGATTAATCTATCTAAAATCAATAGGCAGGGATTTCCTTAGTTGACTTTACGTGTAAAAGTTTCAGAAAAGCAACAAATAACTCTTCCGTCATCCAGCCTGAAGAATTTCTACCACCTTTGCAGCCAAATTGGTCCGTCTTGGTCATAAATGAGTATTTAGAGCTAAAACTCTTATAAATTCCAAAGTGCTCATAGTGTTTTTCTTTTCAAGATAGCTCCTATAGCATTTTCTTTCATTTTGTTTGGTAGCAGAGTCTGTGGAATATTACCTTAATTTCTCTCAATTTTGTGCATTATGGTTTTTCTGTTCATCAATAAGCTTTTGGAGACAGGCGTACAAACCAAGTAAGTATTCGATTTTCCATTGAACTATTCCATAGCCGATGTCATGCTTCCCACACTATTTTGGGTTCGCGGAAGATGCAATTGATTGTTTCTCTCAACGGAACACAAACTTTGTGGAAACAACTTTGTGTTTTCGTGATATTACATTTTTTTTTTCAGAGATTGTAATTCACCAAGAACGTATACCACTACTTTAACTCTACTGCGTTTCCGATTTTTATTTATTGATAAACGCTTTTTTTCTTAATGTTTCAGGGATTGCTCTGGACTTTTCTGGTAGGCACATTTATACAGGGTAGTTTGAGGATTACCTTAACCACAGCGACATGACAACAGATGGAGAAAGAATCTTTTAGGGAAAAATTAATGCGTTTCTCACTTAAGTCTTTGCCACTATGCTGTTTTACTGCTCTGCACGGTTTGTGGTAAAGTTGTAGAGCTGACTTCTAGAATGACAAGCCAGCTGAGAGGTTTTTCGTTGTAGTTTTAACACCCAATTCTTTGCTTTGAGTGTTTGGTTTGTTACCTTTTTTTATCTTCGGTGCAGTAGTACAAGTCGTATTCCCTGTGATTAACCAAAGATATGTTTACCGCTGTTTAGTAAATCTCTCTGAACTTTGATATATTTTTTCTGATTCGGTAAAATTTTTCGTTTGTCAGTGCCGTACTGAAGATCTCATTGCTGTCCTGAGCCTAATCAATCGTTCGGATGTCAATAATTTACCCTCTGATAGAAGGATGGATGTATCAGTTTTAAGGTTAATAATATGGTACTGTTATACTTTGGATTGTGTTTAGGTTTAATAAAAGGAATTATTTATTTGGGTAGAGGCGGCCGTCTATTCCTTTATGAAGCAGTTTCATTTTCAGTTCCAGAGCCATTTTCCTTTATGGCTAATAATGTATTTGAAATTAATATTTTTTTGCACTTCTGATGCAAGGCCAATTGCATTGTCGCAATTCACTAAGAATGAGTTAAGAGTCTCCCTGTTTACATCGTATGGTTTAATGAATTTGAACAAGTCACTTAAGTCCATTTCTACTAAGGACATGGCGGTTTTGGCTCTCGTGACTCCAGGCGATCCAAGAGGTGATTTGTCGCTTACCAAAAGCTCAGGATCTGGGATATCGACAGTCAATCTACTTTGCTCCCTATTGGACGCTTGGAGCATAATTTTAATTAGGATAAATTTATTCTATTTTTAAACTAACACAATAGGACGAATGAACCAATGAGATAAACACCTTAAGCTAAACATTGACCAAAGACTCACAGTAAGTACAGCGCGTGGGCGACGGAGATAAGCGCGTCGGCTGGATGCATCACGGTCACGGGACGATAAATGTTTATTTTCAGGTATGGATAGATCTTCCGAAGTTAATTGGGTAAGTATCCTTTCCAGGATTTCGACGATTGCTTCTGACTGTTGAGTGGGTTATTCCCAGGATAATGCGGTGAATACTTCGGAAACGGACCGGGGATTCAGTTGGTTGTTTGGCATCTATATTATGTCGGTTGCACCATGTAATCCATCTTTTGATGGGAGCTTTTGTACGTATATAAGGTTGACTCGCGCCAGCTGTTTTTTTAACAAATCTCTTTCTTCTGCAGCCCAGTGAGACGTCTCTTCAGACCGACAGGTCGTGGATAATTTTATATCTTTTTGTAAAAAATTGTTGCGTATCCCTTTCAGTAGATGTGGGGTGTCAAATAATGGAAATATTTTTTGCCCATTGACTTCAAATGCATGACTTTTGAATTCTTTATTTTTTCGTAAGTATTCTTCTTTCGTCTCCTCAATTAATAATTTTATAGCTGCAACATTTGTGGCAGCTTGGTCACAAATGGTGGCGACAATAATTATTATTCCTGCCTTTTGCAATTCCACTATAGTTTCTTTGATAATTTTTTTAGCTCATATTTTTTGGTAGCGCTCTTGCAAAATGTAAATGGGCTGCTTCGTTTTATTTTACACCTTTAACCATTAGAACCAATGCATGGTCTGCTATATTTTTGTTTTTTGTACCCCACAGTTTTCGAAACCGATAATTTATTTTCCATTAAAATATAATCCAGGGGACAATGCTACCTCATCAATCAGAAGGGTATAGAGTCTTTTTTCAATGCATTTATTTTTCATGGCGTTTTTTAAATGGTTCATTATATTTTCATTTATACCCGGCCCAACTCTGACTCCTGACAAATGTCTTTGAAGTGTGCGTTTAGATGGCAGAACAATTAACTTTCTGAAAAAATTATATGCTCTTGCACTTTGTTTCAATATTGTTGCGGCCATTATTTTTTCTTCTAGTGTGAAACGTCGTTCCTTCTCTTTACGTTATTTAACTGCATATTTAAAAACAAATTTATTATTTCAGGCATTTTTTCTATTATTTTACAAATGATCCACTCGCAGACAATTTACTTGCAGCCTTTATTTTCGCTGACTGTGTCTTCCCTTTTTCCGTCAGTTGTTGTATTCTTTTTCTTGATTTTAGGGGAGACCGAGGGGAGTTGAAACAATTTTTACATTTTGTTTTATACACCAAAGGCTATTGACAGAAAGCATATGATATTAGTACACAATCGATAGGTCATTCTGTACACTTGCGAATAACTAAAATGAAAAAAATATTTTGTACTGATACAATTTTCAGTAACGACTAGTCTCCAAATAATCAACTCCTAAAGTAGTTAAAAGTATCATAACAACTTATTTGTAATTTAAATCCAATAACAGTACTTATAGTATTATACATAATAATTAAGTTCTCAGTTCTTTAACATAAAACAATTATTAACTTTCAGTCGTTTCAGTCAAAGTACCTATTGCAATCAGCCTTCGAATATTTAACTTACAATAATCTCAAAAATATTTGTATTAAACATTATAATAATATTCTAAAATCTTTAATATAAAATAATTAAGTGTTAACTTCCAGTCGTATCTTATGTATTACAATCAGTCTGGTTTGATCAATATTTTTTCGAATATTTAAGTTAACAACTATCTCACAAATGACAAAAATAAAAATTTATAAAAATAAAAAAGCATCAATCTGACAAGCAGTTGTGGTATACATAACCAAGTTCCCCACCAGTACAAGCTTCATGAGCCTAGTTCTTGCATTCCAGACATTGCACCACTTTTCTTTGGCTTTGCTATTAGAATATGGCTCAAACAACAAAGACAAAAGGATTCTTCTTCTTCTTCACTATCTTCGTTTTTTCTTTGTTTCTTTTAGTTTTAGTACCTGGTTTTGATCTTTTTTTGTTTTTGTTTCTTCAAAGTTTGGTTTTTTCACCTTTTCTTAGTCATTCTAGCTGCTTCGATTGAAGCTAGTTCATCTTTTACGGGAGTGTCGGTTAAGATAGCTAGATTAATTGGCACTGTAGGAAAGTGTCATACCCCTGATGCTTATTAGAGCATAAGCTCTTTGTAAGTAAGTCAGCTCACAATATTCTTAGTTACACAGTCTTTACAAAAATGATAACTTATATCAATGTGTTTGGTTCTTTTATGGAAAATTGGATTTACAGTTAACTTCAATGCACTCTGGTGGCTCTGGTTGTCAACCATTCAAAAGTTGTACTTATTAGTAATTTCAAATTGTAGGTTTCTTAGATAGATAGATTCTTTACAGGCGTCAGTTAATGCCATGTATGTATGTGTTTACCTGTCATTGAAGGAAATTATATCTAAATATTGCGTTTCACTAGATAAAACTTCCTTTTGTTCGAGTGATGTAATATTTCTCGACAATCTCTTTAATTTACAGATTCGTCTCACTAGAACATGAAGTTTCTGAAAGGCAAACAAAACTTAGGTTATTAATTTCGAATTAAATTGTAAAAGTAAGTATACCGAATTAACCTACAATTGTTTACGATTGTAGTAGTTCTTCATAGAGAAAACTAAAATAATAGACGATAACAATAAAAGAAGGAATGTATAGTATCACAGAAACCGGCGTGAAGCAGCTCCTGCGCTGTGTTTCGCCGAGTGAGTGAGGGTACCGGAGGCCCATCGGGGGGGAAGGGGATAAAAGGTTAGCAGCGCACTTGTGACTCCACTGGTGTTGCATGTGTACATGGGCGGCAGCAATTGCTTACCATCAGGTGACCCGCCTGCTCGACTGCTACTATACATAAAAAATATATATATTACATAAAAAAAAAGTATCAAAATGATAACTTCAAGTACACAAAACTAACCTATAAGCGACGTGGTTGCGTTCAGTTGACGTTGTTTTTCAGCAAATTTTCCTTCCATTTTGCTTTTTTCCTCGCTGAACTTGTTTATCATCGTAAACAATAGCCTCCGGTTTGTTTCTCATAATAGGTTTTTCAATAAAATTTACTTCTACTGCGCTATTTAGAGCATAGTTAAATTATTTATTTATGCAATAGGATGGCAGACGAACAGACGGATCACCTGGTGGTGATTACCGCCGCCCATAGAGCACCAGAGGAGTTAAGAGTGCGCTGCCAACCTTTTCCCCTCCAAGTCGGGGCTCCGGTACTGCTACTAATTTTTCAGACGAAAGCATGTAATTCAGTGATTCTTCTAGACCTCTAATACCCTTTTCTGAAAGTATAAGGATATTTAAAGGCACATAGGGGCACTTTCGTTGCAACGATTTTTTTCCAAGAGTAGGTTACAATCTTGATTTGAACACGATTTTTTGCCCATTACCCCATTGTTTATTCAAATACAACATATGAACATATTAAACGTTTCGAAAGATTGAAGGAAATTGATTTTGATCGTGGGAGAGCCACGCTTCGGCATGAATGGGCCGGCTCAACCGGAATGATACCACGGCCTCACAGAAGACCGGCGTGAAGCAGCGCCTGCGCTGTATTTCGCCGAGTGAGTGAGGTTACCGGAGGCCCGAATTGGGGGAAGGGGAAAAGGTTGGCAGCGCACTCGTAACTCCTCTGGTGCTGCGGGTGTCCATGGGCGGCGGCAATCACTTACCACCAGCTGATCCGTCTGTTCGTCTGCCATCCTATTGCATAAAAAAGAACTATTTTCTTGAATCATGTCGTAAAATGCTTTATATTTTAACCTCCGTCATAATAATTGTTTTTTTGTGGAATCCGTTTTCAACTTTCTCCGCTCTTGGTAAGAGATACACGTAGAACATGTCGGTTCTTGGTGACCCATACCCAATATTATAATCGGTACAACATATTTTTTCTAAAAAACCGTGTGTCACTTGAAGATCGGGCCCGGGGCCCCCTTTCCACATTATACATACGCCATAATTTTCGGATGTTAAGCTCCGCCGGGAGATACATTCTTTTAGTTTTAGATCGGCAGTAATGGCCCTCTTGAACGTGAAATGTTTCTATAAACGAATGAATAGAAAGCCTTCTGGCTTCGTAATTACAGGAATTCCTGTCACCTCCTCGCCTTTCCACGGCATGAGTACCACCAGATGTGTAAAACCGATTCATTACCCCCTTCACTCGGTCATTTTTACCGATCATGCGTTCAAAATTGTTTTTTGGCATACCGCTATCATTTCTGCTTTCCTGTTAATTATGTGATATTTAATTGCAATCTTCCTGTTACTCTTTTGGATTTTATTCTTAGCCATGCTTACAACACAATATTTTAGGATAAATATCTTGAGAGATTTTATTTGTGCACTTATAAAAGTTTGCGTGAAATCTGCTTATTTAGTGAAGAACATTTAAAAGCCTTTGTGTTATGTCCGCATTGAGGAAATTTCGGGAAACCTTTACTTTGATATCTGAAACAATGTTAAGCCAATCACAATTAATGTAGCGTCACAACATGCATATCACCACATTCTCATGCCCCAACAATTGTTAAAATCTTATATAATTTTGTTATGAAACCTCGTTCTTACGACAGGGTCTACTTTTACCTAAGAACCTAACCTTTTTTTTTTATATCTCTCCGCTAGAACCGAAGGCTTCGGCTGCAGATGGGCTGTTACTAATTCGACAGCCCTATTGTAGGTTAAATTGGCTGGTTTAGTTGGGCTCGCCAATGTTGAGAGTAGCCCATAAGCCTCCTCACCCATCACGGAAATGAGTGTTGGTAGTTTAAATTCGGCTGGCACTTCATTAACCACAAAATACATCTCCAGTATTTCCACGTAACTTGTCCAGTTTCCCGTGTATGTGTCGAAATCACTCATTTTCCTCACCGAAGGCATTTTTAATCAAAGTTAGCACCGTCACTATTGCTTATAAAGTCACTATTTATTTTTTTCCTCGCCGTTCCGTTCCGTTTATTATCACCATAGAACTAAGCAACTTACGCTGCGCGACATACGCATACATCACAAATACTTCATTAAATCATATAGGTCCTGTAAGTTTGTTTTGTTGCGAAAGAAAAATAGACCTGGCATTTAAAGACGTACCAGACTGTGGTGTTCCTGGACGGTGAGCTGTTTTGAGGGCTTTCAGGTTCTGGTGAGTTTTCAATCAGATTTGATGATTCGAAACATTCTGCTGAGTCTGAAGCGCCATAAGATTTGATTTTGATGGTCTTGATTTTATAAAGGGCTGTAAAAAAACTCATTTGTTCTTCATATTTCCACGGTGTAACAAGAACAGCGGCTTGCCCACTTTTTTTTTACGACGCTTTAATGCGTTAATGTAGGCATTTCGTAATTTATAGTGTAGTTGGGGATTATTGGGCATTCAAAAACACATTTTCATACGTCGATTCCGCGTTCGCTCCAGCGTCGTATAAAAATGTGTTTTTGAATGCCCAATAATCACTTTAGACATTGTTTGTGATTCGTACTGCATTTCCGTCGATCCAAAACGCTTGCTTAGCTTGTACGTCTCACACTTCTGGCAAGGACGTAAAACTCCTGAATGACAATAAATGAACACGCTACATTTTAGCTATAATAGAATGCAATATTTTAGAATAAATCTCGTTGAAATCATAGTTATTATGAAAAACTACGTTTTCAGTAGCAAACGATTTTTTTTCGCTTGTAACATTTTGAAGTAAAGTGAATTCAGCGAAAAACTCAAAATTAACTTTAATTGACTGGTAAGTAGCTTGTCTAGCAGCTATGAATTCTCGTACACCAGAGCGCAGACTGCGCAAAAACGTGGCAGGCGGACACGCATAGGCTGCGTCATCAGCTTCCGCACCTACTGGTCGAAGCCTGTAAGAAGCAATCCTATTTCGGAATGCACTTCCTATTTTCTCAACACCATCATCAACATCAATAGAAAAGTTATCTTTATGGATACTACTTCGTAAATGAGCTGAGAAAGCGCTACTTTGAACAGAAATACGCAAACTGTACAATATATGGTCTTATTTGGCATTATGCCTAGGATAGGATCCTAAGACCCTAGGGGCCGTTCAAATATTACGTAAGCAGATTTATTACAATTATTTACCCCCCCATCCCCCTTGTCAGCAAAAGTAAGCAAAGCTTTTACCCCCTCCCCCCATGCTTACGTAAACATTTTTCAATTAAAAATGTATTTTTTTTATATTATAATTTTAAAAATAAGAAAATTGATTTAAAATAGAGATTAGATTTTACTGATGCAGTAATCAACATAGAGTAAGGGACAAAAATATTATAATCTTACGAACATAACAAACTTATTTTAAATTTTTGGTACACATATTAAATTCAAATTAACAGTCTTCAGTCCATGGAACCCGAATCCATGATTCTAAGTTTTCGATGACATTGGATTGCTTGGATTGCTGCTCAGTGTTGTGAGTCTGCTCATTTTCATCCGATTTTGGAATGTCTACGTCGTTCTCATCGAGCCATTCAACATCATGGTGCTCTAAATTTTGAATAATGCACATCAGATCATTAGCACGACGAGCAGCGACTCTTACAGGTCTAACTTTCCTATCAGTGTGCGTGTGTACTTTTTTATGGATGTTCTCGATGTGACGATTTAGTGACTTGATGGAAGCATGATAAAGACCACACGTTTTTGCATGTTCGACTTGATAGCCTCAATTTACCGTCGGACAAAAATAATCGTAGGGCATTTGCAGGAAATCTTTGAGTGAAGCACTTAAGCGTAGAGCTAAATTGACTGGAAGATCAAGAAATTGCCCTCCTTCATCCAAAACCAAGTCATCAACTGTTTGTTTTACTTTTACAGGTGGTGGAAGAAACCTGTTATCTAGTAATCTGAATAGACCACTTCTTGGACGACAGCATTCTGTATTTTTACATTTTACAATTTGAAGCAAGTATTGGCTTTCACGCACATGTTTTGAATACCATTTAATGTCTGGAAATAAAGGAACATCTTGTTGACCTGCCCCAACATATTTTGCAGTAACACTATAGCCATCAATTTCCATTGAACTCCATACTTCAGCCAATACATTTCCTGCAAATTCGAAATTAGATCTTTCTAAATGTTCATCAATTGTAACGCCACGTTCATCCAAATGAGACCCAAAATGGTCATGAGGCAATATTAAACCAGCCAGTTCCCGACTAAGAGAAGCCATTCTGCGCTCTACTCTGTTGTACGCACTTCTTCCAGGAGCATTGGTAGCTAAAAACAATGCATCGAGATCATGTCGCTTAAAGTGTTGTATAGCAAACCCTATGACATCGCCCGCATTTACGGCCTGCCATTACTATGGGGGCACAGCAGCGGTAGTCCCTCGAATAAGCACCTAAACAAACAAACAGTCCGGATGAGTCCCGAGGCGGCACGAGGAGGCGCGATGTGGCAGAAGAAACCGGCAATTCGTTGGGTGGGGAACACGGTCCAGATGAGTCGCTATGAGGAAAACGTACTCACGTTGGGTCCCGAAGTGGAGAGGTGCGGCGGAAGGGATCTGCGAATTGAATACGGAGACTCGTCAAAGGAAACCGGCAAATCGTTGGGTGGGGAACTCGGTCCAGATGAGTCGCTATGAGGAAAACAAACTCACGTTTGGTCCCGAAGTGGCACGAAGTGGAGCAATGCGGCGGAAGAGATCTGCGAACTGACTACGGAGACTCGTCAGAGAGAAGTGAGCCCCCCGCAAAGGAATCAGACCATAAGTAGGACCAGAGCGAGGGGCGGGGGAGATCGCGCGCGAGGTGGGGACAAAATAAAAATACATGCAATACTTACGAAGTAACACCTGCGTGGCGCGATGAGTCGCGACAGGTCCGGACAGGTCTCGAGGGGGTTACATACGTAATATCGAACGTCGATGTAACTATTGTCTAGATATCGACAACAATGCATCAACGGGTCGCTACATCTACGGTACTCCATATTAAAAGCCTTGGAATCAATTGGTCGTTTTGTCAGTGTGTCATGACATCGAAAGTCATGGTGGGTAACAGCGAACTTCTTAGCACAAAATATAATGTAGTTACACACAGAAGGTAGGTTCTAGCTGATTTTAAATTTTGAAGAATTCGTTGACCTATGCAGCAGGATTATCTGTCGCCCGGCACGAGTATTTTTTCTGTTATTTTGAGAACATAAATAAAAAACATCTATGATGAAACTATAGCAGACTCTGTATCATACATAGTTTTTTTAATACAACTCGACCAACTTATGACGTGCGGTTGCCCTAACTAAATGGTTACGATATAACTTTCTATAAACTATGAGAATAAGGTCGGCCCATCTTATGGCTACGGAACCCTTTCATGTGCGTGTCCGACACGCTCTTGGTCGGTTTTTTATTTGTTGTAACGTTTTTAAATAACGCTAGTTTTGAAAATATGTACTTAGTCGTACCTAGGTATATCCTTTTATTATATTATTTTTAAATAAAATTTGATTGACATATAATATGGTTTATTTTATATCTTTACAATTTCTTATGTAGGTATCTAATCGATTATTCTACCTGTTGTAGGGAAGGGACATTTTGTTAAAGTTCAATTTTTTTTTCAAATAGTGGCTGGCTAGGTACCAGCAACCAGTATCTCGTGTCTCGATGATTACATTATTCTACATACCATTCTATGTTTATTATAGAAATAATGAAGATGTACATTAAAATCGATAAAATAATATCATAGATGTTTTTTTATTTATGTTCTCAAAATAACAGAAAAAATACTCGTACCGGGCGACAGATAATCCTGCTGCATAGGTCAACGAATTCTTCAAAATTTAAAATCAGCTAGAAACCTACCTTCTGTGTGTAACTACATAATATTTTGTGCTAAGAAGTTCGCTGTTTACCCACCATGACTTTCGATGTCATGACACACTGACAAACGACCAATTGATTCCAAGGCTTTTAATATGGAGTACCGTAGATGTAGCGACCCGTTGATGCATTGTTGTCGATATCTAGACAATAGTTACATCGACGTTCGATATTACGTATGTAACCCGTCTCGAGGCGCGGAGCACCGGGGGCGGGGCGCGCTACCCAACAAAGATACTGGAAATCGGGCAGGCTGGCGTCCTGTCGGGAACGTCACTCACCAATGTGGCGGGTCGGGAAGTGAAATGGGTCCTGGTGGGCCCCGATCAAAAGATCAAAAAGATATAAATCACGTTTGGTCCCGAGGCAGCACGAAGTGGCACGATGCGGCACTGACCTAGCTCGAACGCTCATCGGAGAGAACTGAGCCCCCCGCATTAGAACCAGAACACATAGGGCCGGTGTGCGCGGCTGGGGGCGAGGCGCGAGGGGTGGGGATGAAATACACGCACTAATTGTTAGGTACAGTCGACTCTCGTTAGTTCGAAACTCGAGGGACTCTTGAAATATTACGAATTATCGAGTGTTTGAAATATCAAATGGTTCGAAATTTGTGAGAGAAAATAAATAAAACTTCGAATTATTAAGTGTTGGTTAATTTTTATTTATTAATATAAAAATGACAAGAATTAAGAGGTACATTCGTGTACATACATGTATTCGTAATATGAATTAATTATTCTTTCGAAAGAACTTTGTTATACTGGTTTGCTTTAAAGCACAATTCTGCTGCTCACACTGCTCAATAACTTTTTTTAAGAGAAAAAGTGCCTGAAATGCTTTTTCATCACTTTCGTTTTGTAGACAGAAGCTTTGTAAGGTATCAAATGAGGATCTTGCTTCCTTAACTGACACCTCTGCCAAAGGTTCCGATGTATCGCCCTCATCTTCATCGTTACTTTGCGTATCTGTCGCAGATAAAAATTTCGCCATCGGTTAGTGAACCTGAGACGGCAACATTTCATCCACTTGAACAAAATCAGAAAAAACTCACGCCGCTGATGTCAACGAATGGTTCTATTGCTGGTTCTTCATCATCTATAAGTATTGGAAGATTTTCTTGATTTTTTTTAAGAAACCGGATTTTTTGAAGCAGTTGAGAATCGTTAGGGGTGTTACAGCTCTCCATGCTTTGTCAATTAGTAAAATAGCTGTCAGAACCGTGATATTTGCAGTTAGTAGCTGTTTGTCGAGAGATTCTAAAACGATCTTAACAATTTCTTTGCGATAGAACGTCTTAAAATTATGGATAATCCCTTGGTCCAATGGCTGCAATTTGGAAGTTGTATTGGCGGAAAGAAGTAGAGTTCCACGTTAGACAATGTAGGAGGACTGTTGTGGACAGTGCAGTTGTCTAAAAATAGTAAAAATTTTTCGCTTTTGTCGTTTCATGTCCCCATTAACTGTTAAAAGCCAATTGTTAAAAAGTTCTGTCGTCATCCAAGCTTTTTTGTTAGCACGATAATCAGTTGGAAACGATTTCACTCCTTTGAAACATCGCGGTTTCATTGCTTTTCCTATCACTAAGGGTTTAAGTTTTTCCGATCCATCCATATTTACTGCAAGTAAAACTGTCAACCTCTCTTTACTATGTTTTCCTCCGTGACATTTTTCATCTTTAAAAGTAAGCGTCTTGTCCGG
Organism: Cnaphalocrocis medinalis; assembly: GCA_014851415.1. Taxonomy (NCBI): domain Eukaryota; kingdom Metazoa; phylum Arthropoda; class Insecta; order Lepidoptera; family Crambidae; genus Cnaphalocrocis; species Cnaphalocrocis medinalis. Next base: position 12,268 of record JABMDO010001835.1, read on the forward strand.
TAAACATTTAAAGAAAAGGCCAGTTTCATCAGTATTAAAAATGTCTCGGGCATCATAGTTTTCAATCAAGGTCTTCAATTTACCGTGCCATCTAAACAAACTGCATCATCAACACTTCCACTTTCCCCACAAACTTTTTTAAAAACAACTCCATTTCTCTTTTTGAAATTTGTAAGCCACCCTTCACTTGCCGCAAAGTTTTTGATGCTTTAGAGTAGACGCGAACTCTTTTGCTTTTTCCTTCAACAAGTTCCCGCTAATAGACACTTTTTGTCCTCTACACTGTCTTAGCCAAATGACCAGGCTTTCTTCCAGTCGAGGAAATTCACCTTTAGTAGTTCTTTTCCGTACTCCAGCAGTTTGAGCAGCATTAATTTTCTCCTTGTGCTTTATTATTGTGGAGAGAGTACTCAGAGGAATCTTAAATTCTTTTGCAACATCACTCTTCTTCTCACCTTCTTCTACTTTTTCGATTAACTTTTTCTTTTCAGCAATCGTCAAACATTTATACTTTCTAGGGCTCATGACTAACACTAATTTTTATCAGCATACCAACGAAAGAGTAACAGTAACTGAATAACTAAACAAACCAATTCGTAAGAAGTGTGTGCGTCAAATGGTCAAAACTATCATAACAAAAATAAAGGCTCGTGTATCTTGATACAAGTTTGAACTTGTCGCAGAATGTACTTACAATCTTTCCTCCTCTTCTCTCTGCAACTTTGAATTGTCGAGTGTTGGACGCTGATGAGTTCGAATTAACGCGTCGTTTTGTTAAATAGCAATGTTTTTTTCGTTCGAATTACCAAGTGTATGAAAATGTATTGATTTAGTTCGTATTATAAAGAGATTTAGTAGGGAACTCGTGATAACTTTGAATTATAGAGAGGTTCGAATTATCGCAAGTTTGAATTAACGAGAGTCGACTGTAGATGGTTATATTTATTATAAAAATAGACAGCGGTAAAATTTTGATTATTGGTGTTGCAGTAAAAAGAATAGGTTGAAGTGTCATGTGTGTATTAGAAACAATAAGTGAACAAGGTAAATACGTTCTATTAACGAAAGTTATTGATCAACATACCCATGAACCTGATCCTGATAAAAAAGAAGATTACAAGCTAAAAGCTTCATTAAAACGAAAAGCTACTGACAGCATGGACAGTCCTAGACAAATTATACAGGCCTGTAATCAATCAATACCTTCTACAAGTGCTCACAGCCTTCCTAATGATAATGCGAAGCGAATGATTATTCATCGAGCGAGGTCGAAAAATTTCCCAGATTTGCCCAAGCGGCTTGCTGATATAGAAGGAGTATCTAGCCAGTTTACCAAGTTTAACGATGAGCAATTTTTAATAGGACACTATAATAATGGTAAGGAATGTGTGTTAGTGTTTGGTACGAAAACTAATTTGAAATATCTTCACGATTCTCCGTATTGGATAATGGATGGTACATTTATGACATGCCCAGTTTTGTTTGGACAATTTTATACCATCCATGGCGTGATAGGACGAACAGAAACATCCGACAAAACAGCTCCGTTAATATGTGGATTACTTTCACACAAGTCCCGTCATTGTTATGACTGTAATCCTATTAGAAATTATTCGCACCTACATGTTAAACGACATGAATATCATTCTTCGCCCAGCAGTAATACTGACTGATTTTGAAATCGCTGCCATAAAAGCTGTTCAGGTAGTTTTCCCAGAAACTGTACAAAAAGGATGTTTTTTCCATTTAACACAAAGTATCTGGAAACATATACAGAAAGCTGGACTGACACGAAAGTACGGAAAAGAAAGTGATTTTGCAAACCAAATTCGACATTTAGCTGCATTAGCTTATTTAAGCGCAGAAGAAATACCAGTAGCTTTTCGCCTTATTGAAGAACAAGTGCTCCCAAAAGAAGCTGAAGAAGTAACTGCGTGGTTTCAAAAATATTATGTAGAAAGTTCGTACAAAAAAAAACGTGTTGCGGCTACAAATTGTTTGAAGCTGAGTAAAGTACCACCCACATGTCCCCCACAATTTTTTAACTTTAGTATCGAGTAGGACCCCCTCTACTCCGTATGCACTCTCTGAGCCTATGTGGAACACTCTAGACCAGATAAGTAATGTTTTGTTTTAGTATTCGTTCCCAGCAGATTTTGAGGGCGATTATGAGGTCCTGTTGACTATCCACGTCAGTATAAGTTACTTTGAGACTTCTTTTCAATTGATCCCATAGAAGCTCAATAGGGTTGAGGTCGGGACTCATCGCTGGCCACGGCAAAACTGAAATATTCGCATCAGACAGTGCCCTCTGAGTGATACGAGCTGTATGCGCACGAGCATTGTCTTGCATGAAGACAAAATTATCACCTACTCTTTGTGAAAATGGGATGACGTGGGGTCGGAGAACCGTCCCTTCATTCAAGATCACCAGCTCTGTTTTGCCTAACAGGCTTATGCCGCCCCATATCATTACACTTGGGCCGCCAAAACGATCAGTTCCGTGCATACATGGTTCAGTAAAACGTTCTCCTTCTCTTCTCCGTACACGTATACATCTGTCATCGCTAGAAAATTTGACCTTACACTCGTCAGTAAAGAGTACTGTCCTCCAATAGGCTATGGTCCAATCCAAATGCTCTCGTGCGAACCTCAAACGTGCTGCCCGGTGAGCTCTTGTCAATTTTAACCGGATAACACGCACCCTGGAATGTTGCCCGTCTTCGTGGCTGAGTCGATTCCGAATGGTTTGATCACTAGTGTACCTGTGGATTGCCTCAGCCGGGATTGCAAGGTGCGGGCGGTGATTGTGCGTTCCCGGCGCGCAGTCAATCGGATGTACCGGTCTTCTTGCGCTGTTGTGGCTCGTATTCTTCCTGTTCCAGGCCTCCTAGCCACACTGCCCGTCTCTTGAAACCGCTCATCCATCATCGGTATCATCATTCACATGACAGACAGGAAGAATATCAGATCATTGGTAGATTCTATCATTGAACCAAAATCTTTTTACTCACCGGCAACTAACTGGGGCTAGCAAAGTGAGAAAAAGGCTATCCGTGCATTTGAGGAGGCAACATCTAATCAGGTTGTAAACTGTGGGCTTTTTGTCTCTCTGGATCATCCTTATTTAGCTGCGTCTCCAGATGGACTTGTGCAATCAGATACTTCCTGTTTTGGAAGTTAAGTGTCCCTATTCAATAAAGGACTCTATTATGTCGAAACTTTGATTATAAAAAAATAATGTGTTTAAAAGAAGAATTTGCTAAAATATGCATGTATGGGACAAAGTAATAAGAAAGCACAAAAAAATCATGCACACTTTAACATAAAGTTTATAGAGAACAACTAACGTTTTGTGCCTTAAAACAATAAAATACCGTGCCGTCTCGGCGCGAACGCGGGCTTGTTACTAAACTCCCGGCGCTACTTGCGATACTGGCGCCACTGTTCAACAGGTGGCGGCTTAGGGAAACTGATTACGTTCCTTTTTACTCTCGTGAGTAAATATAATGCAATGGATAGGCGATAACCGAATAATAGTAATTGGGTGACACGCTACAAAGTTTTATATTTACAGTGAATGTGCTTTTATTATTTAGTTTACGACCTTATTTATAAAATAAAGTATAAATATTAGTTTAACGATAAATATTCACCAAGTTAGGCTACTTGAAACCGTGCTGTACCTGTATGGGTACACCGGCGGGTTCGATATAGTAAGTTCACGTTATTTTTCAGATTTATTTGGATACCATGAGTTCTAAACGTTTTAACGTTTCTACGAACTATTCTGGCTTGGAAGAAGCAGTTCAAGCCGTTTTAGAAGATAGCCACAGCGAAGGGGAGTATGAATTGGAAGACGTAGTTAGTCGCAATCGACGTGACAACAGCCGGCTTCGCATGCCTTCTACCAAAACAGTTCTCATGGCGAAGAGTATTCTATGTATGGCACCCAAAATATTTAATAAGCTTCCCTTACAAATTAAAGAATTACCTTGGAATAAGTTTAAATATTGGCTAAAGATGCATTTAACTCAAAAATGTTACTACGACATCAAGAAATTCCTTAATGAATAAGACTTTGACATTTTAATAAAGTAAATTAAAACCAATAAGTATGTATATCAATAATTATTTAATATTTTATTTAAAGTGATCGATTGAGGAGTGATTTTTCAAAAGGGCTTATTTTTTCATTAACCATAATTTCAGAAAATGAAAAAAACTCAGATAAATCGTTTAATTACTAAATAGATTTTGAATTTAAATACCATATTTTACAACAAGTTGACCTCATTATTATAGCATTTTTTTTACAGTTTCTTCCTCACATACATACACATATATATAACTCAATATTTTGGAAATAAGCACTTTTGGCAGGGACTTTCAGAATTAAGCTGTTTTGTTATGTACTTGTTGGAAATAAGCCATTCTGATAAGAAACTTTTTGGAAATAAGCTGTTTTGATCTGTACCAATAAAATTCTTTTGTAATTGTAAACTCTTTATTAAGTCCTACTATTAGAAAAATAATTAAACAGTTAGTACAGTAAGCTAAATGCGAAGTTCCCCTACATCATGGTCAAGGCAATCGCACAGAGATTCATCTGGATTTTCTGAGTCTGTATTAGAGGCAGGTCTGCAGCTCTTTACAATATTTTTATACCAAGCTAATTCCTGTATATCAGTCCACTGGTTTCCAAATTGTTTGGTGAGTAAATTATTTACATCCTTTTTCTTATTTTCTGATAGTTCCTTGTTCACAATTACAGCTGTAGGTATTTCTGATGGTATTCTTTTTCCTCGTTTTAACAGTGTTTGAACATCTTCATTACACTCAAATCTGTAGTTAACAAAAGCTTTAATGTTACAACCTATGACCTTTCCTCTTTTAATTTTCTTTTCTATCTTTATTCTTTTCATTTTTTGTAACCCCTCTAGATTATTAAAATTTTCTTTTAGGTCTTTTATATCAAGCAGCTGCCAATCTTGTCTCAATAATTTTAAATTACCGTGCCTTTTCAAAATGTTGTCATAGCCATCCCTTGTAGTAATAATAGTTTCTTTGCGGATTTCTTTTTCTAACCGTCCAAACACCCTATCCGCAGGCAAAAAGCTATGTCCGCGAACAGGGAAATACAGATGGATGGCTTTAACATGTAAAGGAGACTTAGAAAACAGCCATTGTATCAGTGTCTGGAGGACATGATTATTTTTATTTTGTCCTCCGCAACCATCACAAAATAAACGTATTATTTCTACATGGTTTTCAAAATTCATGGATGACAAGTAGTGATAGAGTGCAGATGCAATTTTCGTAGAACCTCTTTTACCAATTGTTTCATCCCAAGAGTAAAAACAGGGGTTTTTTGAATCTAAATATACAATACAAAAATTGTACACACTAATCTGCCTAGAATAAAAGGCATCTTGTATTGGGGTTCTTGGTAAAGGTAGAACCTGCTGCAAATCGAAACAAAGCGAAACAGCATTTGGTACATCCTCCTTCATATGATTATAGAAAGCTTTACTCCTTAGTTTATGTACTCTAAGTTCAGTCATAAGGACTTGTTTCTTAGCAGGATCCTTTTCCATTTTTATTTTATATGCCCAAAGCAAACATACACTGCAAGCATCCGATGAAGGGCTTGAAAATCCAATATTATATTCTTTATGAAAAACAGTGTAAAATAATGTTTTTTTCATTTGTAACTCAGGTGCTACAGAATCATTATAAAATTTTAACAATTTTTTACAGTTCAATTCCGAACTTAAGTAAATTCTTTTAGATTTTTGTCTACCATAATGGCTTTCCTTGGCAGGAAGGCTGTTTAGAAATTGCCTCAATGCTTCCTTTTTGTTTACATATTTTTGAAAAACCCTCCACGGTTTTCCTTAGGAATATTTCCTTGTACTGTCTGTTTATTAATATTATTTAGTCGTTTTTCAGATACAGAAAAGACTGCACAAAACATCTTCTTACATACAGTTTTCACTTTGTTTTTCTTTACAAACAAATTGTATGAACAGCTTACTTTCCGAGACTTCACATTCTTCTTGGGTTTTGTTGTGTTTAAAGGTTCATATGAATGGCATAATCTCGACAAGTAAATATCTTGATTTACTTTGCTTTCTTTGGAGAAAAATGCATTACGGTTCTTCAATACCATTTGCATGTTGATAGACGAGCACTTAAACTTACTCTTTTCACTGTGTTTGCATGGTACTTTAAACTTTAATCCAAGAGGATCATCGTCAGTATACCTAAAACAACAAATAATAACATAAATATAAAATAATAATAAAATTTGTCTGTAATATGAGTAGGGTCAATGCAAAAGTACTTACGATTTCTTTTTACGACTCTTAGGGTGAGACTTAGATTTTCGACCACCCGTATTTAGTTCTCCGACAGTTTTTTCCGCCATAATTCAATTTTTCACTTTATTTGACCTTTTTGCTTTATTTTTAAATAAACAACAACGAACGACGCAATTATGTAGTAATGAAACCGCGAACACGAGATTTTTTTTATTTTAGACATTGACAGCTCGTCCAAAATGACAGTTGCTTTTTTTATTTAACTCAACAGATGTTGGCAAGGGCGTAATAAGTCATAACAGCCAAGTTGATGAATTCGTTCAAAAACTTACAAGGTTAAAAATCATAGAAAAAAAAACAGCGGTAAAAATAGTATAATTTAAGCCCTTATGTTCCGTAAATATTTTAAAAGAAACAATCACCTAGAGAATTAAGAAGTTTTGAAAAGGAATATATCAGAGGATTATTCGAAGGAAAACGATGTATAAGCACTTTCGACGTGGACTGCTGGTTTCTTAGTCGATTTTCTAGAGGAAAAATGCCGTTTTGAACCAAACTTTAATTGAAAAATATTAAGAACATAGTATTAGAACCGAACTGCATCAAAAATAAAAAAATAATTTAAATGAGAAATAAGCCCTTTTGAAAAGTCACTCCTCGATTGCTTTAGTTACAATTTTGTTAATTAGATTTATTATTTACCTGTGTCTCATATATTTGTACAGTGGCCAGCACATCAAGTTACTACACTTTGACCTTGAGCGCATCGAAAGATGAACGGAGAAAATCGCACGAAAGAGACAAATAGCGTTGGGCAGATTCTACTTCACTAGTTTCGTGCCGCCCAGTGCAGCCCGCAACGCGAATTAAACCTTATTTTGCTACGCTAAAAGACCAAACTTATTATTAGATAGACAATGTTTGAAAAACTTAACAAGCAAACGGGCTACTTAAAGCGGGGAATTCAAAATTTGACATTTGGCACTTTGAAATACTTGACATCTACTTTAGAGATAACGATTCGATTTTTATTTACAACATTGTAAGAATTAGCTTTGAAATCTGTAAATGATGTTAAATACCTATATTGTTTCATTAACCTTCAGCTATGACTGTAAATTTGCTTATTCAGGAAAACTATAGTGTATTAATTGGATATAAGAAGGGTCTACTTTTATTTCGGATTTTTTTATATCACAATATTGAATTGCATAACATCGAATGGCAGAAACTTCATTTCGCCGAAAATATTTTGGCTCGTATCATTAAGCATAACTCAAAACGCATAATTTTGTAAGGTTGAATCATCTTTAGGTATGCCTAAGGTAAGTTCAATATCCATAATTATGAAACGACTGAACTTTTATACGCAGAAAGTTTACATTTAGAATCATCCTTAGGTATACTTTTCTTATGGTTACCTATCTTAAATTCGAATTTTTTTAGTACGAATTTCATTTTCTATGTTATTAAAACAAATAAGTTTATACAACAATTACTTAAAAATGTATTTCTATTATGATTTTCGATCATTAATTTGACAAGTAATGTGGCTCAGGTGAAGCATGCATGCAACCGGGCATGCATGCAGGCATTCAAGTATGCAGCATGCATTGATTCTGTCACGGCTCCGGTGCTGCAAGGCTTCGGCGGTCCCACGCGAGCTTATCGTCGCAGATGATTCTTGCTCGTGACATATATATGACATATGAATCGCCAATTATAAATATGATCACATTGTGATGATAATAAGTTAAAATTCATTAAATTAACATTTATTATATTCATAGAATAATTTCGTATTTCTTACAAAAATCGTAGAACAGAAAATTTTATTGATTACAAATTCGAAGATAATGCTTATTGCTGCTGCAACTTTCTCACAAAGACTCGTGTCGTTCTCGGGAATGCAAGCATGATTTCTATCTCGGCTCCGGCGCTGCGAGGCTCCGGTGATCCCACTCACAGCTCATCGTCGCAGAGGGTTTTCGCTCATCACCGCAGTTTAGACTAACAAACCATCTGCTCCTCAGTACGCGGGCCGCCTCACCCCTCCGCGCTTACGCGGGGTTGTATTACATCTAGGGGTAGGGCAGACAAGACTACGTGGAGTCGGTTATGCAGCGATTCGTTTTTGACAAAACAGTAATATTCAATTTTATTATAATAAATATTACAATTTTATTTAATACTAGCGGCCGCCCGCGACTTCGTACGCGTGGGGTTAATTATTGACACTTACCGTCATATTTTGGACAATCCACACAATGTATTTTTATAAATTGTAGCCTATGTGTTATTTTGATGTATAAGCTATATTGTGGTAAAGTTTCATTCAAATCCATTCAGTAGTTTTTACGTGAAAGAGTAACAAACATCCATACATCCATACATCCTTACAAACTTTCGCCTTTATAATAGTAGTAGGATATATTACAGTAATATAATATTAAACTAGCTTTTGCCCGCGACTTCGTTCGCGTGGACTTCAGGTTCGTAGAAACCTCAAAAATTGTAGCCTATGTGTTATTCTGATGTATAAGCTATATTGTGGTAAAGTTTCATTCAAATCCATTCAGTAGTTTTTACGTGAAAGAGTAACAAACATCCATACATCCATACTTACAAACTTTCGCCTTTATAATAGTATAGTAGGATTATAAGTATACTATTGTAAAGAGCGATATGCTATTAAAAATATCCTATATGAAATTTTGTCATTCATAGTATGCCAAGTGAAATTCTACCAAATAATAGTTCGACTTAATAATAAAATTATCCTAAATGAAATTCTGCCTTCTTCATAGTATGCCAAGTGAAATTCTACTCAATAACATTTCGACTAAATAAACGATATGCTAAACGAAAATATGCAAAATTAAAATTTGGATAAGAAAATTATGCTAAATAAAATTCTACCTTCAAGTGTGCGATTAAAAATTCGGCCTAAAACATTCGACCAAACAACTATTATCCTAAAGATTTTTTTTAGGAATACCTACGACAGATGATTTGTAAACGTTCGTAAAATTATCTTTTGCACGTTTTACGATTGAGACTAGAGTCACCACATCTCAGCGTGTTATTCCCGGTTGCGTCCAAAGCGGTCGCTTCGGAGTCCGGGGCACGCTTTGACAATGATCCAGGATTTGGGGAGTCTGGCAATTACAATGAAGCGACTGCCTTCCGACCTTTGCAACCCTTCAGCAGGGGAACCAGACCATCCGATTCACGGTTACACGTTTCAGAGACGTGCAGGTTTCTTCACGATGTTTTCCGAAGGACACGAATCCTGCAACCCACCAAAAATCCCGCAACCCAATCGCATATAAGCGAGGTTTCAGGGCCGTAACCCGGAAGTTTGGAGAGAAGCGAACAGAGTAGTAGACAAGTGATGACTTAGAACACTTCTCCGACCATTGGCGAACCATTGCTTCAAATAGAGTCCAATGGAGACTTTTAGGGGAGGCCTTTGCCCAGCAGTGGGACAAAGGTAGCAGACGAGCAGGCGGATCATAGACACCTGCAACACTAGTGGAGTCGCAAGTGCGCTGCCAACCTTTTATCTCCTTCCCCCTCCCCCCTCCGGGTGGGCCTCCGGTACCCTCACTCACTCGGCGTACACAGGTGCGGCTTCACGCCAGTTTTCTGTGAGGCAGTGGCATCACTCCGGTCGAGACGGCCCATTCATGCCGAAGCGTGGCTCTCCAACAATCACCATACTTCGCTATAGCATCTTCCCAGAAGTGTGATACGAACGCTAGAATATCACCTGTGGAGCGTTTCGGTCTAAAACCATATTGTCGGTCATGGAGTAGCGAATGATCTTTTAGGTAGCGGATAAGTTAAGTGTTAAACTATCCGCTCAAATACTTTTTACAATATTCAAAAACAACTCAAGAGACATGATTTGTTTCTTAAACCTACTCAACAACCGCAACGGTTTTTAATTTTACAAAAGTGTTTCAAAGCACTTAACGCATTTAAAAAAATCTACCAAGTTCAATTGGTTATTTAGCAAAAACATTCTATGTCTCTTAAAATGTTTTATGTGTGTAGTGTGTTTACAGTTATAAGATGAGTGAGAGATGAGGGAAAGTTAATGTGCGAAACAAACCCAATGATAGTCGATCAAACACTGATTTTATTCATAAGTAGATATTAAAAGCTAACTAACCAGACGTAGGTAAACAATAATTATAACCGCGTTATTGACCTAAATTCTGAGTCATCGACATTATACCTATTGTGCGGTCACTAACCCGTACAAGGTGTAAATAAGCAATAGAAAGTTTTGCTATAAAAAAATCTGTCTTTTCTCGTAATAACGACTATATTTTTCTATTTTTTAAAATAAAATGAGTTAAATTAAGTAATTAACTTTAATTTATTATCAAACATGTCCAACTTTTCAAAAATCTCCATACAAAGTATTTAAAACTTGTTCTGAATTTTCAAACGCCATTTTCTCGGAATGACAGTCATGTGGGTTAACACACTATTGCTTATTTGCGTCCATTTATGAATGTCAAATTTTATAATCTACCTACCGCTTATTCGGAAGGTTATTATTCCACCGAGAAGAATCAGAAGAAACTCAGTAGAACTTAAATCTTTTCAGATTTTAATCATAAAATTTATGAAGAATTTAATAAAATTAACATTTTATAACACAGTGTAGGTGAACAGTTTATCATTTCCACAAATTCTTGTCATTTAGGTATTCTTCAACTGTGTAATAGGCATTTGCCATCAAATAAGATTTAACTTGAGATTTAAATTTATGTATGGGTAAATCAACAAGGGTTTGTGGTAATTTGTTAAAAAATTTGCGGGCAGCAACATTTTTTTCCGGCTTCTTTTAATCTCCGCGGCACGGTGTCCATTGAAATCTACAACAAAGGAAATTGTCTAAATATGTAACTTTAAAACTAATTTAAACACTTTTTTACGGACAATGTCGTTTAAGTTTTTAATCTCTCTGATAAAAATTATCTATTGTGAAGGTAATTGTTCGGTTACATCACTTTTTAAAATCACTGACGTAATCGTAAATGTTTACAATACTTAGGTATTATTATATATGCAGGTGTGCAAAGAAGGTAGCAGCAAAGTTTTTAAAGCAATTGTTCGTCTCCAACTTTGATCATACTATATATATATATATATATATATAAAATAATATGTCACGTTGAATAAAGCAGTTAAAACTATGCAGTACCTATATATAATAAACAAAAATGAGTAATAAATAAATTAATTAATGTAGGATGGTGGGGCAAGGAAACCGTTTTAGTATATCTTCTTGTATTTAACAATAATATTCTTCCCATCTTTACATCTTCCGTCGTCCGCGGCCATTCGTCTTCTCCCTCACTCTCACACGTCATCCTAATTCAAACATCGTTCTTTACACGTTCCATATCATGCATCTACCGATCGCCCATACCACACTCGGCCATTCTGCATTCAGTATGCCCTCATACTGCTCTCATACTGCTCTTCCATAAACCTTAAAAACTGTTTACAACTTTATAAAAATCAACATAACATAAAACACATCTTAATAAAAACATACGCATCAAAAAATTTCTTCCTCTTCTTATAATCTTTTACCGCTAACTCTTTAAATTTAGCTCCACGCCACCTACTATCGGCTGGTGTCCTCTTTCGCTTCTGCCTACCCCTCCTCCTTGTCCTGCGGAACGTCCTCTTGTTATCCGTCGTAGACTGCAAACTTCTTTCGGCTTTTTCGATCAAAACTTCTTCGTCGTTATTTTTCTTTATTTTGCTGTCATTTCTGTCATCACCGTTCGTTGGCATTTTTGTTTGCAAAGGCTTGACACTAATGTCATCGATCATCACAACGTCTGAATGATTATAACTTCGCTGACAAAGATTTAAATCATAGATATGCCCTGACACCTAAAAACGAGGCAATATTTTGATGACATGACGTGTGCGTGTCATCGAAAGTCAATATCTATGAGGATAAATTACGGTCAGCAAAATTTTCATACTGGGAACTAAAAATAAAACAATTCCTAAATTTAAAAGCAATTTTACTTATAGGATATTTTATTTCTAAATGTTACACTACATTTATCTATTTGATCGGGTTTGATCACCAAACCGAATAAAGGGTGGTGACTATGCCTAATCCCATCATAGTAGCTATGACTTGACTTCTATGATAAAGGCCTTTGCCCTACTATTCCTTAAGAAAAATTATGAGTAATATTTACTATAATTTAATAATTAATAAATTAACACAACCCCAGATTTAATGTCCTGACTCCGTACTAAATAGCTTAAGCTAAGCTAAGCACTTGTGTTATAGAATAAGACAACAGAAGAAACACAAATATAATACTTGTAACTTTACGACCTAGAAGACCTAGGAAAATCAAACATAAATCATTTTCTTTGAAATGAGAAGAGCAAATTCATTTATTTATTTATTTATTCTTACAAAATCCACAGCTCTTAAATATAATAATTACAGTAAACATATTTTTCTTACAGCCAATAACGGACTTACATTTTATCAACATAACTTTTGTGAACGACTAAATTGTCCAGTTAACCAGTATTCATCCCTTCAATCCCGTTGGATAACTTTGATACATTTTTCTTTTAAACGCGGAAATCTAAAACAATAAACGTTCACTTAAAAATAATACGTAATAATTATTCGCATGTTTATTGATTTCTAGTCGAAATAAAATTGCTATTTTATATCTGACCGCTATTAAAACAATGCCTAACTGCTGTCGCTACCGTACTTTTCTCGGTTATTGTATACCATTAACAAATGAGCTGTTATCAACTGAGTTCTGAGTACTACAGCGGGTCAAAGTATATTGGTCACCGAGATAATGATGTTGTCTCTTTTTGTCTCACATTAATTGCCAATACTACTCTCTCTGTCACGCGTTGGCCGATCAGACTTTGATGTTTTGTCAACAAAATAAAATAAATTAAATAATTGATAAAATATAAATACTTACGAGTCAAATGTTACACCATTCGCTTTATTTGAATTTGTAGTATTTTTCTTGCACAATAAAAAGGCACACGAAGGTATTTTGAGTGCTTTTTCCTGTCAAAAATCCAGGCAGCTGTATCGTCCAACTGTCACCGTGTGCAAACGGCAACTATAACGCGCTAATCCCAGTTGAGTTACACTAGGTTATTTGAGCTTCGACTCAAATCGGCGCGGTCCAAGTATGGCGAAGGCATATCTATGATTTAAATCTTTGTTCGCTGAATGTTTTTATCTTCCAGCTGCTGTTCAAGTTCCACGCTCATGCTCTCTTTGGATTTTTCGCCTAACTCACTTTCCGACTCAGATAGCTGTTCAGTCGTGCTCACTTCTGGCTCCTCGTGCAAACATCCACCAACATCTACATCCTCGCCGCTCTTACAACATTCACTCACATCATCTTCTGTGTATTCACTTTCATCGTCATAAAATCCGCATCTTTCACTCTCGTAAACACAATCTTCACACCGCCAAACAGGGTGAAATGGCGAACATTGGGGGAGGCCTATGTCCAGCAGTGGACTGAGACAAGCTGATGATGATGATGATTCTAAAGCTATATTTTTTAATAAATAGAACAAAATAAAATAACTCACCGTTACGCCAGTTTGGTCACAAATATCCTTTACTCTGTAACCACTTCTTCTAAGCGCAATTATTCGCTCCCTTTCAACTCTTGAGATTTGAGGCGCCATTTTCAATGAAACAGATTTATTCAATTTAAGATAGATAAAATTTTAAATTTTGATAACTGCTCTATTTGAAGTGACAATCTTAGCCTAGTGATAGGACTCGAACCACATTCGATTTGAATCGTGACGGTGAAAACTCGACTCGATGACCGCTCGCGCCGCGAGTCGGCATTATAGGGTAGGTATGTTGTGCATTTTTTTTGTGAAGAATGAGGTATAGTCAAAAGTTTATACACTCATTCTGGTGAAGGTAGTCGTTGTATAATTTTTGGGGATTATTTGAAAGTCAAGACTTTTTGGGAAAAGTCAATTAGTAATATTCAAATCGATGCGATGATTCGAATTACGCGTCAACTCGATTCTAGTTTTACCTATCGATTTGAGTCCCATCTCTAACGTACGCGCAGGCGGTGTGGCTTACCATCGATGAAACCATTCTATTGGCGCTCAGCTTATGTCAGATCAACCATTGGCTAATTTAGGCATACTGTAGAAAATCCACCAATAATATCAAAGCGACTTTCTTTCTAACACAACTGATGCGTCGTAGTTATAGTTATGTATAATGGGTAACCTGATGTGCTGCCGTGTGTACACCGTAATGGTATGGCATGTTGGAACTTTTTTTCTTTTCAATATTACATCTATTTGTACACATGTTCAAGCAAATAAAGTATCTTTATCTTTAATTCGCTATAATACCACCAGACCCCAGCGTCGTGACAGATGAAGAAGAAGGTGCTGAAGAGGACATGCTCACTGCTTCTATGCCGCGCGTTGTCCCTGGGAATATCGAGGTATTTGGAAATTAATATAATATAGATAGTGATAATAGTAGTGACGATGAGCCATTGGCTAATAAAGTAAAGAGAAACCGTGGTACCGACCCAGATCAGCCGATATGGCGAAAGTGTTCGCCACTGTGCTCTCTTACTTCTCAAGAAAGAATTGACCTACAAAATAGAGAGGGATTTGTAAAAGAACAATTCCCAAGCCTGACTCCGGTGAAATATTTGGAAAAATATTTGATGATGAAGTTATTTCTTTGATAATTACAAATACGATGCTATACGCCAATCAAAATAACAGGCATACTTTTCAGCTGGATTCTGTAGATTCAAAAAAGTTTATAGGAATATTGATACTTACCTACCCCGATAGCAATAAAGTAAACGGAAAATAGCAACGATACAAACAAAATCTGTTACCATTCTAAAAGAGAAAAAAAAAGTGTCACCGGAAGACAGTAGCACACCAGATCTGGTGAAAGATACTGGGAATAACAAAGAGTCAAACAAAATCTGTGACGGTTTTGATAAAAAAAAGGAAGTGGCTTTGGAACAAAATAAGACACTAGATGCCATCTTTTATGTATACTTCAAATGTTTTTTTTTTAAAGATGGGCAATTAATTTCCACCACAAAATCGTTTGTCAGGCCATCAGGTGAAGCTCCTAGAATGCTGTTAATAAGGAGAAAGCCGACTTTCTCCACCTTTATTTTAAGTTTCTCTTATTACAGCTTCCTCCAGCTTTCTTCGTCTCTTCGCGGCTTCAGTATCAAGTAGGTACTTTGTATCCGCTTAATATCTGCTGCACTAAAGAGCCATCGGTTGTACATGCAGCTGCTTGATAGAGCTTCGATGCTGTGATTCTCCCTTGTCTGGCATAATGCCACAATTTACTTTTGGCTTGATTTAGTGTTTTATTATTTATTTCTGTTTTTGTATCGTCTGTAATTTTTTTATCCATACATTCTTTAAAATAATCGAAACTGTGATTAGTCTCTTTATCAACAAATTCAACTGTCATGTCAAATATATTAATACAATTGGCGCAGGGCTTTTGGTTGAAATTAGTGATTATAGATTCCTTTATTGCCCTTCTTTCACACTCCTTGTGAAATTCTAAAAGAATGGATGGGTTTTTGGTTGCCAACTTTATTTTTTTTGCAGTTTTAAATATATCTTTTGAGTTCAGAACCTCAGTCCTGGCACTCAAAAGTTTTGGCTTGGTCCAATAACATTCCACTGAAGTGGATGATGGTTGGTCACTTTTCTTAGCCAGCCAAAACAACAAAAGCAGGGAGTGTTTGCAACCACCTGGAAAAAAATAAAAATAACACCTAATATTTACAGTCTTAAGTATCGGATAAAGGTCTTAACATTAGTAACATTCATTCAATTTATTTATATCTGGTGACAAAGCAGTGTACAATGAGTCTGGTAAAAAATTAAAGTAATTGATAGAATAATATCAACTGCTGAAACTACTATGGATTGTCCGGTGCAGATTATACAATCTTCTATAGAGGTTGTCCCCAGTACCAGTGCGCCGTATTTACCTAATAAAAATGCACTTGCGTCAAGTAATTAATAAAGTAAGAAGACAAAATTCAACGTCTACAAACAAAAAACACTTTTAAAAATAAGTTCAAGCAATTCCTCTTGGAACAGCAAAAAAGTGACACAGAGCGTATACTCACCGTCCGTGTATGCGCGCAAAAGAGGGGACAGCGGTCCCGTCCCGGCAGCGATGGCGCGGGATTGTTATGAGATGAACGTGTGAGGCTATTCCACAGAACCTTCTCCATGTTTTTTCATCACATCAAAATACGAGTCTTCAACATAACCTTTTCATTGTTCTTGGCCTTTGCCACGGAAGGATGACCATCATGCATTGTTCTTTGTCAAACTGTATGATATTTTTATTTATAATCATAATCATTTATTGCATGCCACATTGGAGTAGGTACAGATTCTTATAAAATATTATAGTACAGGGTGGGATTTGAAATTTAAATAATACAAAAACTACAGAGGATTTATATTGAATTTAATTACTATTTCAAAGAAAACAAGTGCGGGTTTTATTTCTTAAAAATTATATCGTCCAAACATTTACCATCACGTCGGACACACTCTTGGAATCTAACTTCAGTATTCCGCGCCACTCGCTGGAGAAGTGACGTCGGTTTGCCGTGAACCTCGCGCGCGAACGATATTTTCTTTTAGCGCTGTAATGGTCGCTGGGTTTGTTTCATAGACTTTACTTTTGAGGTATTCCCATAAAACGAAGTCCATGGGAGTGAGATCCGGTGACCTAGGTGGCCAGAGGATGTCACCAAAATGGCTAATTTAGGTGTTCGAGCCTATGCTCGACCCACTGTGAGATTACCCCTATGAATTTTGCGCGTTTGCAGTGTGTATATGCCCTATATGTCTACAACATTTCCACCTTTTGAGTAAACGTCAAGCATCGGCGGTTAGATAGTCTATGGTCAAGACTGTTGATTTATTCTATAGTCAGTACGTCTTTGAATTTTGTCGTGAGCAGTGTGTTTAAAATAATTAATTTAAATAAACAGGTACTTCAAGATTAATCGTTAAACACTACGACATAATGGCGAATGAAGACGGCGAGGTACGAATTTACGTTTTACATTTATGGAATTCAGTGCGATAATTTGGTGCGAATGCCCGCTCTCAGGACGGCAGACTCGCTATACCTACCCGCAAATTAGGTACCTTTCTTGTAGAAATGGTATACATCCTAATTCGCTGAACTGGACTGAAGGTCAATAATTTTTATTCACCCGACGCTGCCAATAAGGTCCGCCACACAAGCGACCAGATTAAAACATACATGGCTGCTTGATATGTAGTCGGCTGCGCAGGCAACATACTTAAAACGTCGGCTGCACAAAATGTCGGCTGCGCAGACGACACGAAACGTCGGCCGCGCAGACGCCATCAAGTATGATTGACATGTTATCGTAAAGCGTCGGCTGCGCAGGCGACATGAAGCTTTCCCTGTACAAACGACAGCCAAAGCGTCGGCTGCGCCACAGCCACGGACACTTAATTAGTTATCGCATATTAATAAGGCGTACCTCGCTATTTACAGGTTGTGGAACGAACAACAATGGGGGATATCGCTAACTGGACACCTCCCCCCGATGAAGCACCGGCCTACGCCAGGCTTATACAAAAAATGGACGAGATCTACCCAGAAAACTGGAGATTCTGGGTGGTAAATCGCGTAGACTACGAAGACCTCTTCGGCCGGAAGATATCTGCAGACGAAGAATGCCGTCTTAGGTTTGCCATTCCGACAGAGCAGTTCGCTTTTATCTTCAACGATGGTACAACGACACTTTCGCTCAGCGAACGAAAATATAAGGCGATTAAGCGTACGCTACTGAAATGGCCTATTGGTCGAGCCATAATTTATGCACCGTTTCCAGTTATGAAAATGGTCCACCCTACTGACGCATTTAACGGCTTCGCAGAGCTATTACCAAATATGAAGGGCAAATTAATATCTAGAACTGAGGCGTCTAAGAAACTCCGGTCAGTCCCCCTGTCATCCAGTCATTCAGTCTCTCAGTCAGTCAGCCCTTCAGTCTCTCCTACCACGTCTTACAGTCGCAAGAGACCTCGCGAGAGTGACGACAGAATAGAAGGTTTAATGGAACATCAGACTCTTGTTCTCGAACAATTGCTACAGGCGATGACAAAAAAGCCACGGGCTACGGCGACACAAATTGAACCAGAAGAGGTCATGGAGAGTGGACCGGAAGAGGATGAACCAGTCGAAGACCAATGGACCGCGCCACCAATATTAAGGGAAAGCATTCAGGGTGATGAACCCTGCGAAAATATGTTAGAGGAGAATAATTTCTTCGATTTTTCTCCACAAACTAAGGAGACCGAGGCCAAAATTGGCGATGCAGACGAAAGGCTTGCCCAGCAGGGTATAAGTGTGCAGAGACTGGGAGGAGAAAAATGGCAACAAATCAGATATGTCGACGTCCAAAAGCACTTCCAAGCGACCCCAGTATTCACATCCCTCAAAGTGAACAGCAGCCTCGCATCAATTTCACCGACTTGGCAAACTACGCAACTACTAGAGAAGTATGACCAATGTTTGGCGGCCATCACTCACGGCCTTTTGCAGCAGAGACAACACTTTACGGAAGCGTACAAAGACGCAAGTCTCGAAGTCAAGGCAAATATCAGTAAAAAGTTTCTTGCAGCAGACTCCGAGTTCCGTAAGACCTCGGATGCCCTCCTTCAGTATACTTGCGGGAAAAGGGCCGAAGTCTTACAACACAGGCGTGGCGTTTTTAAGCCGAATAACAAAATCCTCAATGAACTCCTCCACGATATCCCGCCTTCAGCAACCCACCTCTTCTCGGAACCCCAGCTCTCGACTCTAATAAAGGATCAAGGGGGAGTTCAAAAGTTTTTTCCCACAAAATTTCGAAAGTACGCAAATCCCTTTAACCCCAGAGTTGCCAGAACGCCTACCATTCGACAGCAAACACCCGGGAGACAACGATTGGATGAGATCAAAAAGTTCTCTGCAAGACCAGGGCGCCCTTCAGCTGCACCAGCACGAACGACGAGAACACGCCCTTTGTCATCGACGGGGAAAACCAAAAAACCAAGATTTGATGGAAGAAAGTTCTAAATTTATGGCGGGACAATTGAAGTACAAACTACAGGTATGGGAAGCCCTTGGGGCACCTAAAAGTATAATATCAATCCTATCTGGCTATAGGATTCCTTTTATATGCACTCCACCTTTAAAAACGTTTAATCGAGATCATATGTGATCGGTTATCCTTTAAGGTCACCGATGATGTAGCATCTGAAGTCACTAAAATGATAAAATGTGGAGCAATTGAAATTTGTAAAAGTCCGTCTGGGTTTTTATCACCAATGTTCTTAAGAAAGAAATTAGATGGATCAAATCGGCCGATATTTAACTTAAAGTTACTAAATGAGTACCTGAATCCCCCTAAGTTTCGCTTAATTAATCACCAGAAGATTCCATTGTTCTTAAACAACGCAGATTATATGGTTAAAATAGACCTATCACAAGCTTATTTCCACGTTCCCATTACGGAATCCCATCGCCGATTCTTAGCCTTTTCTTACTCCAATAAAATATATCAGATGACTTGCTTACCATTTGGTCTAGCATCAGCGCCATTTGTATTTGCAAAAATAACGAATTGGGTTGCAAATCTTTTCAGGGAAAAAGGAATCAAAGTGGTAGTGTACCTAGACGACTTCCTGATAGTGCACCACAACCCCATTATTCTTTCTCGTCAAACCAATTTGGTACAAGAACTATTGGCAGATATGGGCTGGCAGGTAAACTCACAAAAATCGGTGCTAGTTCCTTGCCAAGCAATAGAGTACCTAGGGATACTATGGAATACCCAGTTGAACCTAAAACAATTACCAAGCCCCAGGGCTCTGAAAAACATCCACTTGATCGAGGATTTGTTGAAGAACCAGTCGTGGACTTGGTGGTTGTCAAAAGTTCTTCTAGGAAATCTCAACTTCGCGAGCTTCGTAGTCCCGCTTGGACGACTTCACTGTCGTCAAATACAAAGAGAAGCCAATCGCCTTCCGAAATCACAAAAGCACAAGAAATTTCCGATTCCACCAAATGTAATCCACGAGTTGCACTGGTGGCTTCAAAATATTCAACAGCCGTCCCCCATCCACCAGAAGAATGCCACAGTTTTTGTAACCACCGACGCTGCAGGAAAAGGCTGGGGAGCCACTATCAACAGCTTGAAACTGGAAGGCCTCTGGAACAAACCGCAAATGTTATGGCACAGCAATCACAAAGAACTTTGGGCCGTTCTGGAAACCTTACGACAACACGGAGCCCAAATGAAAAATCAAACGGTCATGATTCAGTCCGACAACAAATCGGTAGTGGCGTATATCACGAAAGAAGGGGGCACGAAATCCCTGAAACTTTTGGAAATTACCGAAAAAATATTTCATTTGTCCAGACTGTATCAAATCAACCTAGTAGCCCGGTTCATACCAGGACGGTACAATTCAACAGCGGACACTCTATCGAGAGCGTCAGCTCTACCCGAGTGGACGCTAAGCGAGTCAGCTCTTCAGTTAGTGTTCCAGAAATGGGGCACTCCGTCGGTAGACCTTTTTGCAAGTGCCCGATCAGCGATCGTAAGCAACTACGTGAGCGAGGATGCCAAGGATTGCAACTGCCTATTCGTGGATGCTTTCAGCCGCCCGTGGAGGTTTCAGCTGGGTTGGATCTTTCCTCCCCCCGCACTCATTCCACGCGTTCTGCAACACCTAGGGAAGTCCAAAGGAATTTATCTTCTTGTAACCCCAAAATGGGAACGACCCTTTTGGAAAACCGAGATCAAGCAACGAGCGTTAGGCCCACCTATGAAAATCCCGAACCTACAGGCGAATCTAATAGATCTAACGACAGGACGCCCCCCTCCCGAGATAAAGGACCTGTGTTTGCAGGTCTGGAGGGTACGGGCTGGTCTCGTCTAGTCCAATCTTTGCCAGCACAAAGCCGCGAATTACTAGAATCATCTTGGCGTAAGTCTACCATGAAGACATATACCTCAGCATGGATACGATGGAAACAATGGGCCCTGTGTAATAATTGCGAGATAGATAATCCAGAACCGCACCAAATAGCTAATTATATCAATTACTTACATTATAAGGTGAAGCTAGCAGCAAAAACGATTGCGGTACATAAGTCTGTAGTTACTACATTTGCCAACCCAGAAAGAAGCGAAGAACTGTGCAATCACCCGATCGTGAAGAGAATGATGAAAGCAGTTTTTGCGGCACGGCCACCTGTGAAAAGACCAGGAACATGGAATGTATCAGATCTCATTAATTACCTGAAGTCTTATCCAATAGATGATAACAATCTTTTTCAAGTGTCGCGACATGTTGCAGCCTTACTCCTCCTCGCATCGGGAAGAAGAATTCACGATTTAACTCTTCTAGACATAAGCCCCGAGGCACTGGAATTTCATGATAATCACGTAATTCTTTGGCCAAAATTTGGCTCTAAAACAGATAATTCAAAATTTAGACAATCTGGCTGGCAATTGAATTATATTGATGATGAAAGATTAAACTTAGTATCTTGGATAAGAAAACTTATATCCGTAAGCAGACTGAGGAGAGACAATCTTCCGAACCTTTTTATCACAACAAGAGGAAAACTGAAAGGAGCCTCTCGCTGCATTATTGCAGGCTGGATCAGAACTTTATTTAAAGATGCCAAAATCAGTGGTACCCCGGGAAGCTGTAGAGCAGCAGTTAATTCAGATAATTGGATCAACCGTAATATTGATCTCGATGAAGTGATTAAGCGTGGAAACTGGCGATCAAAAGATACGTTCTTAAAGTATTACTTTAAAATTATTCCTAATCCACACAACAGCCACGCTAATACAAATTATTTAAATCTATCATTTACTCCCATCTAATTGTTAAAATAAAACACTTAATTAAGAAATAAAACTTTATTGTTCATAAGTACATTTAGCTTGTTATTTCGTAAAATAAAACTACCTACTCTTTTAGATAGCCAAAAACCTCATTACACCGTACGTCTAGCCATCGCCGGCAGAGTATAAACACATCTCACAGTGGGTCGAGCATAGGCTCGAACACCTAAATAGAAACGTTTTCCCCCCGAAGGGTAGAAAACGAATATTTAGGTTTCAGCCGTAGCTCGACCCACCACATTTGCCGCCCTAGCCGGCGTGTGAGAGTACTGACTATAGAATAAATCAACAGTCTTGACCATAGACTATCTAACCGCCGATGCTTGACGTTTACTCAAAAGGTGGAAATGTTGTAGACATATAGGGCATATACACACTGCAAACGCGCAAAATTCATAGGGGTAATCTCACAGTGGGTCGAGCTACGGCTGAAACCTAAATATTCGTTTTCTACCCTTCGGGGGGAAAACGTTTCTATTTAAAAACTATTTTAATCACACGTCTTGCTTTTAGAAACTATTTTTGACTGCATTATTCAGGCACAAGTGGTTTTGACTGACGGTGAAATCAGTTAAAAACAGTTTTGACTGGATTTTTTCAGTCAATAGTGGTTTTGACCGGTTGTGGGTTTTTCTGCATATTAGTCTAAGAGCCTAAGGCGGCCAAACTTTTGTCATTTTAATAACCCGCAAAAACACTTACTACAAAAATTAATAGGATCATATACTTAAGTAAAAGCTGTAGGTACTTATATTGTATTTTGTTAGCAATACTTGTAGATATCTAGGTTTATAGAAATTTTGTTTTCTTGGTTACACACTAAATGTTACGATTGTGTGGCAGGGCGTAGAAAACGTAGTCTAGGTGGATCGTATTTATACAGTTATAGCGAAGACAAAGCTTTTTAAAACACGAAAGTAAGGTTCTATTTTCAGATAAAGATATCTCAGAAGTAAGTAAATATTTTATTGACTACATAAAATAGGTACACAAACAACAAGGAACAGTAGCAGGCATAATGCTAAAGTATGTATTGACAGACATTATACACGAAGAAACACAAGGAATAGCGCGTTATTAAAGTCGTGACAACGTATGATTGAAACTACATTATGTACGTTTTTTAAATTATTTATCGGAATGAAAATAGTAATGATCATAATTTGAAAAGAATAACTACTTACTGAGTTTTTCGCTGAAACTTCTCAGTACAAATCTATTTTCTTAATCAGCGGTGGCTTACTTATTATTATTTGACATTCATAAATGTTCTGTAAGTACTTAAATTGAATAAAGAATATTTCTATTTCTACAACCCAAACTGTATTCTGTAAAGTCGCTGGTAATTTTTACCTGAGACATAGAAACTTTCAGACTTTATAAAATGGATAAAGTCTGGCCGTAGTAGGCTCTCGGACTACATTACACACGATAAGAAAGTTAAATGATAGTTTTTTATCTTTACAAGCAAATAACTATTATCTCTTTAACAATAACGTCTTAAAATAATGTTTTCGCAATTTTTTACGCCAAAGAAGGTGACACTACGAAAATTATTTTAAGAATTAACTTATTTAAATAATTATTTATTTGTTGTTACTTTAGATTTTATGCAAATGTAGATAAATAATTATCATATCTACAGATTTGAGTTAATTTAAAGTTTTCAGTTTGAAATATTCTGACTCAAAGAAACAAATTATTTGGGCTGCCTTTCCACCTGTAGCCTTACCGTGAGTTTGAAATACTATCCTCGTTATCGAAAACTATCGCTTTGTCTCTTTTTATGTGATGCATTTGAAAGACATAGTTTACGTTATGTCAGTTTTCGATGTCAACTCATGGTAGCGCTGTAGCTAAACTCGCTTAGGCAATCTTGCCAAATCTGTGTCAACTTTGCCTGCGTTATATTTTTGAACACTGTGACGTATTTATTTAACTTTTGTGGATATGAAAACGCTAAGCATGTAGCCACATACCTTTTCTACAGAATACATAAAAATTATACGTTATAAGTATCATAGTAACTGAGAAAAATTTATAAATCTAAAAAAATACGGCAATGTTGCCACAGATGACGGTAGCTAAACGGTGTACGATGAAAAATCTAATTTTCCTAGCTTCACTCAGTTATTGGTGATTTTTTTCCTTGCACATCGTTTAGTCACTTAGTCTAATTGACATTCATAAATGTTCTGTAAAGGACTTAAATTGAATAAAGAGATTTTGATTTGATTAATAAATTCATCGTAGAGTTCAGGTTTTTTTTTATTGTAAAGAATTGGTTAAACAAAAATATAAATACCTATTCATTGTCGACCTAAGGGGCTACACGAATAAAACTAGCGCCGCCAACCTATTTACACTGATTGTGGCGAATTATTGCTAAAAGTGGCCGTTTTTATCAATAATTAACATTATTGTTACTTGTCGCGTGTTAGAAATATTGTATTGCATCTTGAAAAATCCAATTTACTTGGTCCAATCCAATTTACATGTTTTTTTTTTCAAAAATATCATATTTTCGCCACAATCAGTGTAAATAGGTTGGCGGCGCTAGTTTTATTCGTATAGCCCCTTAAGTAAGTAACATTCTGTTATAAAGTTACTAAGGAAATGTATTGTATCAGATACTTTTCTTTCAGGTTACACCCGAAAATAAGCGTTTAAAAGCGAAGTCTGTAAAAGCACCTTTAATTAAATGGCTGAAGAGTTTACCTGCTGAGGACAAAGTTATATTCATTGGTAAGTTGTGGAGGTTTTAAAAAGGCTTAAAGTTACTCGGACCATCAGGTGATCCGCCTGCTCGTCTGCCCATTCATGCCGAAGCATAGCTTTCCCACGGTTATGGATTACGGATTGCATTAAAAATGTCGGTTACTTACTTACTACGCTGGCTCAACGATCCAAAGTGGGTCTTGGCCTCCGACGTCAAAGTTCGCCATTTTTTGCGGTCCTGTGCCAATTCCGCCCAATCGTGCACGTTAAGTGCTTTGAGGTCCACGTGACACGTGGAGAGAATGGGAGAGGATCGCGCAGCCAAAAGAGCCTATCTGGGACGACCAACGGGGCGACGTCCTGTGGGTCGTCCGAGATACCGCTGGAAAAATGTCGGTTGATGATTGAAAAATTATGTGCAACTATCGGTTACCCGCAACTTCGTCCACCCCCCCCCCCCCCTTTTAACCCCCTTTTGCAATAAAAAGTAACCTATGTTCTTTCTCAGGTCTAGACTGTAGACCAATGTATACCAAATTTCTATCAAATCCGTTCAGTTACTATAGTGTCTATTGTGGTGGTGGTGGTGGTGGTGGGGTTAGCGTCTATAGTGGTTGTTATTATGTAAACATTCTGCCACCTACTGTATATGTCACCGGAAAATAACAAGACTCGTAAGTTGATCAATTTTCTAGGTAGTTGATCAACTCTCGGAAAATAATAAACGGCAGTGGAAATGTATTATTTAACGCATTGAATTTTAGGTTATTGGTCAACTTACGGTACCTAGCCGTAATTTAATAATTAACTATATTGCTACAAGTAAAATCATCCACAAATGGGCCAATCGTTGCCTAGTGTACTATTTGACGGTAGGTACACTCTTATCCGTCACTTAATACACTTTTCTCTGATTGGTCGACAGCATTAGCAGGTATAAAATCACGTGAGTCTATTAACCAATCAACGTACACCTTGCCTTTGGCGAATGATTTAAAGGCAAGACGCCGTAAATTGATCAACTTACTAAAATTAAATGCGTTAAATAGTACATTTCAACTGCCGTTTATTATTTTCCGAGAGTTGATCAACTACCTAGAAAATTGATCAACTTACGAGTCTTGTCATTTTCCGGTGACATAATTATACACTATGGATGCAATAAAGATATTGAGTATTGAGAGAGCGTGAAAGAGTAACAGACAGACAGACAGAGTTACTTTCGCATTTATAATATTAGTTAGGATTATGATTTTCTTGCAGCAACCTGCTCAGACCCGAGCTCAGCAAAGGCGAAGCCACTGGTATCAACGTTCAACGAGGTGCTTCTGGTCCCGAGAGCTGATTATGCTAGTGTTCAGCAATTCTTCTATACGAAGCTACAGAGGTTGGTGACGCGACCAGGAGGCCAATTCTCGGCTTTCGCCTTCAATGTCGAGTCGACTTCATGGAACGCACAACCAATAGGAGAACAAGATAAGGAATGTCGACTGTAATCTTTGTTCTCCTATTAGTTGTGCGTTTCATGACGTCGACTCGATAGAAGACGAACACCGAGGATTGGCCTCTAGATGACACACTCTCACCAAAACTGTTCACCAAAGAACGTGATGAAGACTTTGGATTGGGATAGGAAAGGTGTTAACATCAATAGGAGCTACGCACGCATGTTCACACTTACACACACGCACATAAACATAATACACACACACGCACATAAACAACAACACTCACATGAACACACACGTGCACATAAATACACTCACGCAAACACACACACACACAGACACACACACACACCTATACACATACACACACACACACACACACACACACACACACACAGACAACACACACACACAGCTGAACGAAGGATCCAGCTGGGATGGGTTGCTTCTAGTCTTCTCCGAGAGCTGATTATGCTAGTGTTATGTATACGATGTAGGATCATAATAATTGATGATGTTCCAAACCAAATTCAAATGGTTATAATTTTATTATGACAATTTGGGTCTGGTTTGGAACACTCAAATTAGCGCCATCTGCTGTCGGTTGGATGGTACTGTAGTGGCAAACTTCTTTCTTTGGGCGATAGTAGTTGTCACCACAATTTTACTTTTTTTTTAATTAAAACTAATTGCAATCTTGCGCCGGATTAGTAAGCTAATGTGGCAGTGGGCTGACCATATCTGCCGCAGAACTGACAACCGTTGGGGTAAACGAGTTCTGGAGTGGAGACCGCGTCTTGGTAAACGTAGTGTAGGACGGCTTAAAGCCAGATGGAGTGACGATCTGCGCAAGAGGGCTGGCTGGAGCTGGATGCGAGTAGCCAAAGATCGATCAAAGTAGCGAGCATTTGGAGAGGCCTACGTCCAGCAGTGGGCTGCAACAGACTGATGATGATGATGATGATGCAATCTTGCAGGATTAGAAGCATGCCCCGTGATTACTGCGTGCATGCCATAGCTCATCTTCTGCAAGGATACGGCTTTGGAGTCATTAACGAAGTTTTTAACAAGATCATGAGTCCAGAACGAATTGTGCGGTAAGTATTGTCATCAGATATCATCATTGACGTTGAAGGTATAGTATATACCTAGTTTACTAACTGTGGGAGAGCCAGCTTCGGCATGATTAGGCCGGCTCGACCGGGAGTGATACCACGTCCTAATAGAAAACTGGCGTGAAGCAGCGCCTCCGCTACGTTTCGTCGAGTGAGGGTACTGGAGGCCCTATTAGGGGGGAAAGAGCGTAAAGGGCTTAATTTGAATCGGATTTCCCCTCCCTTTCACACACGCTTAGTAAGTATAGTATATTTTTTTAATTTGGAAAATTTCTCTTTTTCGCAGTTTAAACATAAAACCTTTGGAACCGATAGAGTTCTTAGAACAACTAATAGAAGAAGAAGTAGACGTTCTTACTAAAGAAGTAAGTAGAAGTAATCCTCAAAATAATTTACATTTTTAAAATAATCCTGTAAGAATAGTACAGTAACAGCCTACATAGGTCGCTTGGCGCACGCACACATTGACAGCGCGGGTGCACGCGCACTCGGGCACTCTGGCGCCCGCAGTATGCGACGCGGCGCGGTGTTATAGGCCACATGTAGAACAGTACAGTTAACAGCCTACATAGGTCGCTTGGCGCACGCACACACATTGACAGCGCGGGTGCACGCGCACTCGGGCACTCTGGCGCCCGCAGTATGCGACGCGGGCGCGGTGTTATAGGCCACATGTAGAAAAGTACAGTAACATCACACATAGCACACATTGACGCGCGGGTGCACGCGCATCTGGCACTCTGCGCCCGCAGTATGCACGCGGCGCGGTGTTATAGGCCACATGTAGAACAGTACAGTAACAGCTACATAGTCGCTTGCGCACGCACACATTGACACCGGTGCACGCACTCGGCACTCTCAGCGCCGCAGTAGACGCGCGCGGTGTATGAGGCCACATGTAAACAGAGTCCCGACATAGCTCACAGTGCCTTTTTGTTTAGGAGTATTAAGAGTCTCTTAATTTTTCATTTCAACTCCAGGCTCGAGAAAGAGGAAGAGTAGGATCATTAACGATCGAGAAGTTCTTTACAAAATGGTTAAGATCCAAAGAGTAACTTAACGGTTCGTATTTTTTTTGTGATTTACCCAACATCAACGATATAGAGGCCTGGTTTGACATAAGGTTGAATCGGCTATAGCCAAGGGCGACTTAATTAAGTGGTCGGCAAGGTTGGTGGGGTAGCAAAATTGTAGATAGCCCTGGGACGGCAAATCAACAAATCAACCTCACGCTCTTCAAGAATGCGTACTTACATGTAATAACGCACGCTGGGTCCAGCCGGTCTCGATCGTTTTCCTTGCTTCTAAATGCGGTTCAAAAAATAGAGCTTCAACTATAAATAATAATATGTAAGTACCTACCTAGTTTCAAAAAGAGTGCCTCTGATAATATACGGGCGGACAAACAGACATGACGAACTAAGGGTTTTGATTTAAGGTAAATACTTAGCTTGCCCAAATGGGCATTTGGCTTAAAAACAGCATAAGTTCTGAAATCTCCACGTGGCTAAACATCCTTGCGCACTCTATACTCTGGTTCATTCATGTAAAGTAAACTGACAGATGAAAATGACAAGTTTCTATGCATTTTGACATTTTGCAAGTGTCAAATTGAGTGATAATGTATGGGGATGACACATTGACATCTGTCAGTTTACTTTACATGATTATGAATCAGAGTATAGGAATGATAGACCTTTTTGAAGAAAGAATGTAAGAAAGAAAATATTTTTTCATAATACATTCTATTTTTTTTTTTTCAGATGGAGTTAAATTATCATTAAGTCAAGAATATAAATCAAGTTAAATATTGTAAAAATAATTGTGATGTTAAGTGATGTAACTTATTGGAAGTTAAGTGATGGTTTTTCGTGATACGTTTTTGTGAAATAATGTAACTTATTAGATTTGTGATACCTACCTAAATTTTTTTTAGTTAACCTATAGAGTCCCATATTAAGTATTCTGTGGTCCCACTGCTGGCTGTTGATACGTAAATATTTCAATTATTTTATTTCTTACAATAAAAATGTTTGCGGGTAGAAATGGGCGTCGGCAATCGCTTGCTATGGTGATTCGTCTTCTCGTCTGTCACCTAGGTATCACATAAAATCATTATAGGTATGGTCAGGAAAGTGATGAAATTAATTGATGGCGCCATTGCCGCTTAGGTCATAGACCAGGGTTTCTTAAACTTTATGCAGTCACGGACCACTAGCTAAATTCAAAAACCTCTACGGACCCCTGTCAAAGAATATTTTAGGAAAAAAAACCTTTAATGTAGTAATCGCCTAGATTCTCTGGCACTGCGGAGAGATGTTGCATCTCTATGTGTCTTTTACCGCCTTTACCACGGTGAGTGCTCCGAGGAGTTGTTCGAATTAATACCCGCTGCCAAATTTCACCACCGCACTACACGCCATAAACTCGGATTCCATCCATACCACCTGGATGGATGGCGGTCCACTACCGTGCGCTTTACTCGACACTTTCTGCCACGCACCTCCTCATTGTGGAATCAACTTCCCGCAGCGGTATTTCCGAACCGGTACGACATTCAAATCTTCAAGAAACGAGCCTATACCTTCCTAAAGGGCCGGCAACGCATCCGCACTCCTTCTGGTGTAGCTGATGTCCATGGGCGGCGGTGATCACTTACCATCAGGTGACCCGCTTGCTCGTTTGCCTTCCTATAATATAAAAAAAAAACAGTTTTATTGCACAAAAATCTTTAATTGGTAGTTTACTTACACTTAGGCCTAAGTGTAAGTAACTGTGTCTGCACTAATACTTAATTAGGTACTAAATTAGTGAGAAGGATGCTCTTGTTTGAAGGGCCCGTGCCCCAGTAGTGGGGACGTAAATGGGCTGATGATGATGAGCTGCTGCGGACCCCTGACACTCATGATACAGACCCATAAGGGGTCCGTGGACCCCACTTTAAGAAACCCTGTCATAGAGTATAGTAGCCCTATTGGTTATAATATGGTCCTATGGAACTCCGTTATTACGTAATAGTTCCTCCGTAAATTTCACGACTTTATCGACAGACTAGTGGCCCGCCCTCACTTCGTTTCGGGACCGTAATTCAGAAATGAACCAATAGATGGCGCTGTGCTAAATTACATCGCGCAAGCGTTTCGTGTTTTCGGTTTACCTATAAGCTTTGTCGTTGTCTATAAATAGTATAGAAGATTATAAGTAAGTGTTACATAATACAAGGGGTGACTAATATTTAGAAGAGTTGAGCGAAACAGTTCACTCCATAGAAAGAGTAATATTTTCCCGCGAATGCTCCGGCTGTGGAATGAGCTGCGTCCAGAAGTTTTCTAGAGCGACTAAGTATGAGGATGTTGAAAAAAAAATGAAGTGTTAAGGTTTTTTAAAGGGTTGGCAACACGTATGCAGGTTCTCTGGAGTTGCAAGCGTCCATAGTTGCTTACCTTTACATGAGCCGCTCACTTGTATAAATAAATCATTTTTACCAAAAGAACAATAGACTGCTAAGTGAGATTCTGACGGAAACACCTATATTTATCTATGTCTTCTATCTTCTATCTATACTATAAAGAGGTGAAATCTATAGATAACGACAAGGAACTATATGGAACGGAAAAACAAAACAATTGTGTGATGTAATCGACGCCCAGCGCCATCAATTGACACGAATTTGAACTAATATCCAGAAACGATGTGAGGGCGGGCCTATGGTACCTAATATGCAAATATTTTTGACATTTAGATTATTTTTGATTGTAGTAGAACTATTAAGAAAATAATGTTCCCACTAGTTACACTATTCGGTGGTCCATTTAAAAGTAGAACTAGTAGGAACTAAAAGTCCCACTAGTTCTACGGTATAACTGTTCAGTGGAACTAATGGGAGTGAAGGACTAATGATCCGTGTGCCACAAATCACGAGTGAGTGACGAGAGCTTGTAGAGTGAACTGAACTCCAGCTCACTCAAATGAACAAGCCTATTTCGGCGTCTTTTTGTTTACAAAATGCGTAATCAAAACCTTATTGTCTCGATATAATGTTACATAATATCGAAAATATTATACCAATCATAATCGTACAGTCAGCCACACGTCAGGTTACAACAACCTGTCAAATTTCCTCATTAATATTCGACCTAATGTGTATGACAGTAAGATGAGAGTCGATTGAAGAAATTGGACTGTTTTGTATACTTTGATGTGTGGCTGTACGTAGGTTACTGATTCAACGTTTAAGTAGGAAACTATTCATTTGGTTATTAATTCCTGATGTGACAACATTCATATTGAAAGAACAATACCTAGTGAAAAACATTGTTTTAATCCAAAAGTGAAATATTATTAGGGAGACGTAAGAACAAAACATAATATTATTATCTACCACTGGTTCGGAACGTCGATTTCTACTGAGAGGACACCAGCAAGAAACTCTTTTTAATAAATAAGGTTACAAAGTTTCATTTGAGAGAAATAAAATACTTTAACGCCGTAAAACCCAAATCCCTTTTTAAAAAAAAGGCATTAAACAATTGATGTTCCATTGTGTCTGCTGTCTGCCTTACGAAGTCGAAGTAAAAAATCAGAATACGGAAACAAATTATACCTAACGTCGTTTAATGTTAACATGATTTTTAAAACGGAGTCTCTATTTTGACTTATTGCAAAATTCTGGAAAAACATATTATATAGTCAAAACGGGGTCAAAAAACGTGCAAATTGCACTTTTTTAACTAAGAATTTTCTTTCTAAAAGTGGATTCAGTAGTAAAGAACAAAGAAATAGAAATGGAAGTGACAATGAATGAAGAAGATACTACTGGTGAAAAGAATAAAACCACAAATGGTGCAGCTACTGAAGGTATGTAAATATAATTTTAAAAGGATTACCTATTGACAGATCAGCAAAAAATTGTCCGCTTTTTTATAAATAGGGCAAAAAAAAATTTGACGGTGAACTTGTTGATGAAATTGTTGATTTTAATTTTAACTCTGTCGAACATATTTTATTCTACGAATTTCGAAAATTGGTCGAACCCTTTTTAGGGTTCCGTAGTCTACTAGGAACCCTTATAGTTTCGTCATGTCTGTCCGTCTGTCCTGGCTCCTTCTCCGGCGTTTCTGCACCGAATGCGAAAATTTATGGAAAGATGTATACTGATAATCAAAGAATTGATTTTTAAAATCATCGAAAAATAATTATTGTTTTGTTTTAGATAAAAAGAACAATATTGAAGAAATAAAGACTATCTGTGGAATTTTCAGGAAATATCAAAGTTTCCATGAAAAAGACTTTATTAGATTAAACAGCGCGTTGAATGAAAATCTTGCAGAATTTGGGTAAGTTTATTTTTTTATGTGATAGGTGGCAGACGAGCAGACGGATCACCTGATGGTAAGCGAATACCACAACCCATAGACAGCTGCAAGTAGAGTCACAAGTACGCTGTCAACCTTTAACCCCCTTTCCCTCCAATTGGGCCTCCAGTACTCTCACTCACTCTGCGAAACACAGCGAAGGCACTGCTTCACGCCGGTCTTCTGTGAAGTGGTATCACTCCAGTCGAGCCGGCCCATTATAGCCGAAGCGTGGCTCTCCCACGTAAAAAAGTACACCTATAAAATACTGGTTAGTAGTTATTACCACTTTTAAGAAACCAAGTATTGTTCTTTAACAATAAACGCCTTTGAAATTTTGTTAGCGTTACATTAACATACATCTTACAAGACTTCATTGTTTTCTATGGTATGGTTTTCATATTACATGACTTGAATAATTTAGTATTTTATCACCAACAAAGATATTTTGTATTGTCTCTTCATCTTCTATCTTCTATACTATTTATAACTTACTTACTTCTGTTTTTTTTTTTGTCGGTCGGTCAGTTCTGTCAACCTACGTGTGTGGTTTTATACATATTCACCGGGCTTGTGGGGAGCGGAAGGCTCGCACCCTAGAAATTTAAGCAACAGCCTGAGGGCGCCCCCTAGCGGGGCTACGACCTCGGCTCAGGGCGTTGTGGGAGAGGGCATCTAACATAAGTTTGGGGACTGAATCTACCCGGCACGTGCCGGTAGTTAAAGAGACTGACTCTAGGGGTAACCGACGCGCGTCCTCGCCGGCGAGGACGATATAGCGGGGTCTTGATGTGTATTGCGTGTCGCGAGTTGTTTGGCCTGTTGCATGGCGACGGTGATAGCGTCATCTCGATCGCCAAGGCTGTTAGACAACGACAAGGCTTATAGGTAAACCGAAAACACGAAACGCTTGCGCGATGTAACTAAGCACAGCGCCATCTATTGGTTCGTTTCTGAATTGACAACATTTCATAATTTTTGCATGTCTATATTATTGTTTTATATGAAAGTAGATATAAAATAAAGCGACCCATATTTTTTGTTTTTTCGAAATTATGTTTAATATACCTAAAAAACATATTTTAATCCTTCGTATTCTAAACAGACGTAAGCGCCAAATTACGTCATACTTACTGGAGGTATTTAATGGGGTACAAGGTACCTGCCTGTATAGTAATCTGCCGCGCTTGAGTAAATCCCAAAATCCCCTCTTGGGCTCCCCTACTAAAAGGATTACCTATTGACGACCCGATTGTTCAGTGGTATTGAATGCTGCGTCTGGGCCAAGGGTTGCGGGTTCGATCCCCGCACAGTACAAACATTTGTGTGCATGAACATGTTTGTTTGTATTGGTCTAGGTGTTTTCTATGTATTATAAGTATGTATTTTTTACAAAAGAAAAGTATTATACGTTATATATTTGTAATTCCACTGTTGGTTCTGATATCTGTAACACAGGTGCTTGAGCTACCTATCTCAGAGTCAGATCAATGTATGTGATGTAGTAAAAATATTACATTAGTATATTATTATTATTATTGACAGATCAGCAAAAAATAGTCCGCTATTTATAAATAAACAAAAAAAATTGACAGTGAAGTTGTTGATGAAATTGTTCATTTTAATTTTAACTCTGAACAACATATTTTATTCTACGACTTTCGAAAATTCGTCGTACCCTTTTTAGGGTTCCGTAGTCTACTAAGAATCCTTATAGTTTCATCATGTCTGTCTGTCCGTCTGTCCTGGCTCCTTCTCCGGCGTTTCTGCACCGATTGCGAAAATTGGTGGAAAGATGTATACTGATAATTCATTTTTAAAATCATCGAAAATAATTATTGTTTTGTTTTAGATAAAAAAAACAATACTGAAGAAATAAAGACTATCTGTGGAATTTTCAGGAAATATCAAAGTTTCCATGAAAAAGACTTTATTAGATTAAACAGCGCGTTGAATGAAAATCTTGCAGAATTTGGGTAAGTTTATTTTTTATGTGATAGGTGGCAGACGAGCAGACGGATCACCTGATGGTAAGCGAATACCACAACCCATAGACAGCTGCAAGTAGAGTCACAAGTACGCTGTCAACCTTTAACCCCCTTTCCCTCCAATTGGGCCTCCAGTACTCTCACTCACTCTGCGAAACACAGCGCAGGCACTGCTTCCCGCCGGTCTTCTGTGAAGTGGTATCACTCCCGTCGAGCCGGCCCATTCATGCCGAAGCGTGGCTCTCCCACGTAAAAAAGTACACCTATAAAATACTGGTTAGTAGTTATAACCACTATTAAGAAACCAAGTATTGTTCTTTAAGAATAAACGCCTTTGTAATTTAGTTAGCGTTACATTAACATACATTTTACAAGATCTCATTGTTTTCTCTGGTATGGTTTTCATATTACATGACTTGAATAATATAGTATTTTATCACCAACAAAGATATTATCTTGTATTGTCTCTTCATTTTAGTGTATAATTCTCGATGAATTTTCTTCTACGAACATCAGTTTTGTGGAATAGTCCACTGGCTCTGCGGCGAGATATAGCTTCGCTATGTATTCTTTACCGCATCTATCACGGGGAGTGCTCCGAGGAATTGTTTGATCTACTTCCTGCGGCTGAATTCTTACATCGAACCACACGCAAGCGGCATCTTGATGGTTGGCGATCTAGCACTGTGCGTTTTTCGAGGAATTTTCTCCCGCGAACCTCAGTCTTGTGGAATAGTTTAGCTGCGGCAGTATTCCTGACGGCTATGACTTAGGGATCTTCAAGAAACGAGCGTACTCCTTCTTAAAAGGCCGGCAACGAATCAGCGCCTCTCTGATCTCACATGTTCATGGACAGCGGTGATTACTTACCAGCAGGTGACCTGCTTGCTCGTTTTCCGCCTCTAGTATAAAAAAAAACCCGCTTTGGAATCTGACGCTTTGACCATGATTCAGGATTTGGGGTGTCTCGTAATTACAATGAAGCGACGCACGTCTGACCTTCGCAACCCTTTAACAGGGGAACCTGACCAACTGAATCAGGATTAGGTATGATGCAGGGTCACTGTTACTGTAAAAGCTCGAACTACGGGCCATTCAAGGATTATTGTATCACTTCATCATCATCATCATCATCAGCCCGGCAGTACTGTTGAGTAGGTATAGGCCTCCTTTCTTTTCCGCCAAAGTTTTCGGTCCTGAGCTGCTCGGATCCAAGAAGGACCTCCTATTTTGGTGATATCATCGACCCATCGTGCTGCTGGATGACCTGGATTTCGTTTGCCTATTCTAGGGCACCATTCGGTAAGGAGCTTACTCCACCTGCCATCACCTTGCCTGGCTAGGTGTCCTGCCCAATTCCACTTGAGTTCCATCACTCTTAATCCGATATCATAGACTTTTGTCCTGCGTCGAATTTCAGAGTTCCAACTCGATCTTGGAGTTTGATTCCGAGCATTTTTCTCTCCATGGCTATTTGTGCAACTCAATTTTTTTTTTCTACCACTTAACTAATGACAAATTTTGGAGATCAAACCTGGTACCCCAAGGGCAGCGGTGCATCGCTTTAAAGTGCCACCCACTACCCACTGCACCACTGCAGTCAAGTCATAAGTAGTATATAACGTGACACTATTACTTCCCATAAAAAGCAAAGCATTGTAATGATTTACAAAGTACCTATACGTTTACGACGCTATAAATGTATGATTACAACGTCTATACATTTGCATGTGATATTTATGGATCCATAATGATGTGATGTTATACATCTGACGTCTATGGTAATAACTCTATAGGGTATTTGACTAATATCGATGTAGTAAAAAATATTGATACTTTACCAAAATATTGGTAAATAAGAACCAATAGCCTTAATTTTCAGTTAAAAATATAACGTCTAGCTGGTTTTGTGAGCATTCAAAGTTTCATGGGCAAGTCCATTTTTAAAGTTTATAATATTAAAAAATGAATTATATCATTGAACTACCCCACACATTAAACACAAACTTTTATTATAAAACTACGAAGGTCATTGATATAGCTACCAAACAAAATTTGCTAGACGCGCATACAAGATACGAGCGTTTTTGGGCCCGCGTAAAAATATGTGCTCTTAAAGTTGTGAGTATCCTCAGGTAATTCAAAATCAGAATCAAATAATTCTTTCAATTCACATGTTTCTTTATAGAGGGGTCTTTTGATTAAACACATAAAAAAAATAGCAAGTATGTACCCTATTGCATCTTACTTATTTTTATTTAATACGCTCCTCACTTCGCTTCGACAGTAGTTCCAAACTGAACCAAAAGATGGCGCTGGGCGTCGATTTCATCGCGCTAGTATTTCGTATTTTCGTTTAACTTATACACCGTGAAATTTAGTGGTTGTTTTCACCAAGACTTCTTTGTAGGTATCTTGATCTATATCTAGATATACTATTTATAAAGAGGAAAATTCTGAAGACACCAACCTTATATACTTACAACCCGAAAGGTAAACATTAGCGCGATTTAATCAACGCTCAGCGCCATCTATTGGTGGACAGTGGAACTACTGTCCCGAAACGAGGTGAGGGCGGGCCACTAGTCTTTTTATAATATGAACTAGTGGCCCGCCCTCACTTCGCTTCGACAGTAGTTCCAAACTGAACCAAAAGATGGCGCTGGGCGTCGATTTCATCGCGCTAGTATTTCGTAATTTCGGTTTACCTATAAACCTTGTCGTTGTCTATAGAAGCTATCTCTTTATAAATAGTATAGAAGATATTATAGATTGCACAATGTACACAAACGCCTGTTGGTCTAGTGGTTTAAGTACCGGGCCGTGATCTCAGGGTCCCGAGTTCGATCGGGTCGAGCAAAAGTACGAGTATGTTTTGAATTTTTCGAACATAGCTCAGATTTGTGATCACCCCGTATTAGGCAAGCGTGGTGATTAAGCCTAATCCCATCATAGTAGCGATGACTTGATTTCTATGATGGAGGCCTTTGCCCTGCAGTGGGACAGGTCCCTCCACCAGCCCATGGTCCTTCCTACCGTCTCGGCATACGGACCGAATCTTGGGAGACGCTCACCAGGTACTTGCTAAGGGCTCTTTCCCCGGTGCGTTTCTTCACTCCCTACAAAGTCTGTGTCTGTCCCATCTCAATGTCACTTCTCCCCAAATGGGGCGTGAAACACCACAGCGCCAGCGACTCCGATAGCGTAGAACTTATTCGTATAGTGTAATAGACCTTAACTATTAAAATATTGGCATGGCTAATCGTAGAAAATGTCATAAAATGTGTGAGAAATAAGATAATTGAAGTAGGTTATCAGTATGTTCAGTTGGATTGAAGTATTGATGGGCTATTAATATTATCGGTAAGGAGTTTAGTAAACAGGGGGTCTACAACGAAACCGTACGTGAATATACCTGTTGCATACTAACAAATGACATGCAAAGAGCGTGTGAATGGGACGAGCATGAAGATGTAGTACTCGTACCTAGTGACTTCAGTTTTTTTTAAGTGACTAGGTGATAGAGAAGAGATGGCGCGACGACCTGGACCAGCACTCCGACAACTGGCAAACGCTGGCAAGGAATAGGGAGCAGTGGAGGCTAATGGGGGAGGCCTTTGCCCAGCAGTGGGACAACTAGTGCTAACAAAAAAAAAAAAAAGGTGACAGGAGCAGACGGATCACCTGATGGTAAGTGATGGTAAGCGATTACCGCCGCCCATAGACGCCTGCAACACCAGTAGAGTCACAAGTGTGCTGCCAACCTTTAACCCCTGGGTGTCTGGGTGTACCCCAGTTCTACCAACCATCCACTAGTTTTACCCTTTACAACCCCCTTTTCGCAATAAAAGGTAGCCTATGTCCTTTCTCAGGGTCTATGTATACTCCATTTCATTCAAACCCGTTCACTAGTTTTGACGATTTTGACGTGAAAGAGTAACAGACAGATAGACAGAGTTACTTTCGCATTCACAATAAGTAATATTAACTCGAATAGTCGGCGACGAGAATCTCACTGATCGCTTAGATTCTCTGGCATTGCGGAGAGATGTTGCATCTCTTTATATCTTTTACCGCCTTTATCATGGTGAGTGCTCCGAGGAGTTGTTTGAGTTGATACCCGCTGCCAAATTTCACCACCGTACTACACGCCATAAACTTGGGTTCCATCCATACCACCTGGATGGTTGGCAATCCTCTACCGTGCACTTTACACGACACTTTCTGCTGCGCACCTCCTCATTGTGGAATCAAATTCCCGCAGCGGTATTTCCGAACCGGTACGACATCCAAATCTTCAAGAAACGAGCCTTCCTAAAAGGCCGGCAACGCATCTACACTCCTTCTGGTGTAGCTGATGTCCATGGGCGGCGGTGTTCACTTACCATCAGGTGACCCGCTTGCTCGTTTGCCTTCCTATACTATATAAAAAATGGATTTTAATGAAACTTAACAGCTTATATTTACACTAGCGGCCGCCCGCGACTCCTTAGTCTTAGCTAAATTACCTAAGTACCTACCTATTCCTAATCATCATCAGCAACCCACGCTCGTCCACAGCTGGACATAGGTCTCCCCCAATGCACGCCACCGCTCCTAATTTTCGGCCACTCTCATCCAGCTCACTCCAGCCAGCCTTCGAATGTCGTCATCCCATCTTGTAGCAGGGCGTCCAACACTACGTTTACCTAATGGCTGTCGGTTTTTCAGCTAGCTAATTACTTCCTATAATTACAATGCATATCTTTATTAGGTGCTTAGTTTATCAGTTATAGCAAATTGCTATGACTAGCAACACGTGTGGAGATAGATAAACATGATCTGAGGGGCTTCGTACTTCTCATTTTGATAAAATTGAGTCAGGAAAATTATAATGCATTTTTTTTTATGTGATAGGCAGCAGACGAGCAAGCGGATCACCTGATGGTAAGCAATGGCCTTCGGTACCCTCACTAACTCGGCGAAACACAGCACAGGGGCTGCTTCACGCCGGTTTTCTGTGAGGCAGTGGTATCATTCCGGTCGAGCCGGCCCATTCATGCCGAAGTGTGGCTCTCCCACAGTTAAATTTAAGATCCTGTCAGATATCGACGTCTTGTGGGTAGACCACCTGCCCGTTGGTCCGATGATATTGTAAGGGTGGTGGGGAAACAATGGATGAGGCTAGCTGGTGACCGTAGGGAGTGGCGTAATAACGAAGAGGGATATACTCAGCAGTGGGTGGTTGTGGGCTGACATGATGATGATGATTTAAAATATTCACTACTACCTATATGCAAAGTTTTGAGTAGGTACACTGTATTTATAAAAAACAACTATTAAGTTTATTATAGACCCGGCGTACTCCATAAGTATCGCTTTTTTTCTCATCTTTCAAACCTTCCCTGGGCTTCTACAACTATTTCAAAATCAAAATTTGCCAAATGGTTCAGCCGTTAAATTTCATTCATTTAGTTTTTTTGCGATTTTTCAATAAACCTATTCATAGATCATGGCCAGAATACCAACCAAATCGATGGAAGCCATTTTATTGATTCCTTTTTCAAATTTTATTAAAGAAAAAGAAGTTGGTACTTACCTTTGTATTTCAAATTAACAAAAGAACTCAACTTAACCATTTATCGAGAGACCGTGACAATTATTAAAAACCCTTGACGAATTAAATTAAGTATTTAATCAACAATTATTTAGAATCATAATTTAAAGCCACCGAGATAAGAAATGCGGGTGATACGACGACATCCATTCAGTTGCGACATGCGCGCGCCCGGCTCCGAACGTCCATTGCTGTTCTAAATTTAAATAGTAAACAAACGAGACGTTCTATTGGGCCGAGCGGAAACTTTTTTCGCGGAAAAACAAAAGTGGCCAGTGTGGATGTTGACATTGACAGTGATTTTGGCGCCAAAACAATAAGTAATAAAATAGTGCATTTAACAAATATAAATTTCAAAAATACAGTCGGTGTTTTTAGAACAATCAAATAGTATTTAATTTAGA
The DNA here is from genome assembly GCA_014851415.1 of Cnaphalocrocis medinalis. Lineage (NCBI taxonomy): Eukaryota > Metazoa > Arthropoda > Insecta > Lepidoptera > Crambidae > Cnaphalocrocis > Cnaphalocrocis medinalis. The sequence continues at coordinate 53,272 of JABMDO010001835.1, forward strand.
TTTAATCTAAACGATTGCCAGATTAAAAAGATATATCTAAAGACCTGCATTAAGTGTTCTTTATCTTTTTATGTATCATTAATGGATCCATAGATAAAAAAAAAATTTAAACACAAAGAGGTTGAGTTTGAAGGTTTGGTTATTTTTTTTAAATATAATACATTGTTGGATGTTTTGAGATCTACAGAAAGGTAATTTAGGTATAGATTATAGTTATTATTAGATACTTATAAATAGTATGAAAACTCTAGAACGAATTTACCTTTAGCGCATAAATAACAACAGTATGTAAATTAAACCACTTTTAGTATGAAATTTACATTTTAGTGACACAACATTGCATTATTTTTCCTGTTCAAAGAGGTACGACGTGATAAGGATCTTTTGGCCGATAAAAGACAGTTGGGTGCATTGTAGTCAAAGATTGTAGAGGTTAGTACAGACGTCCACACGTCAGGTTACCGACAACTGTCAACCTCAATTGATATTCAACCTAATGTCTTTGACAATAAGATCCAGATAAGATTTTGACTGCCTGGATGGTCTCATTTGGTAGTGACCCTGCCTCATGCGCCAAAGATCGTGGGTTCGATGCTCACCCTAGACAAACATTCGTGTGATGAACACGTTGTGTTTATTCAGAGTCTGGGTGTAATATGCATATTTTTGTGTTTCCTCTGTTGTCTGATATCTGTAATACAAAAGTGCTTAAGTTACTTAGGTAGTATGGAGTCAAATCAATGTATGAGATGTTGTGTGAACTTAATTATGTTGTAATACATATAGTTTTGTATACTTTGATGTGTGGCTGTAGGTACGTACCTTTATTAAACCTATTATACGGGTCATTCTAATCTATGAGTAAAAAAGTGTAACGCGTTAGAACAACATATAAAATTCTTATTAAGTTGGCCATATTTAATCTAATTCAAAAGCTAACACCTTATATTACACTTCCGCAAAAATAAAAATTTAATTTAAAAGTACAATTTCTTTCAAAAAGCGAAAATGTCACAGATTCGTCATGTCCTGTGTATGTAACCTGCTACACATTCAAATATCTTTCTTTTGAAAAAAATATATTTTTTTTTCATCTTAATCTTCTTCTTCGATCGTTTTAATGCCAAAGCTCTCTTAATAGATATCAAGAATAAAGCCCCTTTAGCATGTTTGGTCAATAATATACATGTCACGAAAAATCTACAATTTCAAACATTTTTGCCGGAGATTGGTATTTATATTGTATGGAACAGCTGATTTTTATACCGCTTCTTTTTATGATCTAACATGCGAAGAGACTTTATCCCCGTGGTCGTCAAACTGCGGCCCGCGGACGTTAGTCGTGCGGCCCGCGGTAAAGTAGACCCCTTTAATTATAGTAACCACACATCCGTACTTCACATATGAATGCGGCCCGGACCTCAGTGCTCACATTGTTATGTGTGGCTCTTGAACAGTAAAGTGTGACGACCGCTGCTTTATCCTAAGAACAATCACGTACAATGGACCTAAAGAGAGTCTAAGTGTGGAAAATGGAGTCCATAGGGCCGTTAAACAATAAAAAAAGGTTTAGGCATGTGTAGAGAAATGTAAAATTTTTGTGGTCGGCCAAAAAAGACTTGTTACAATGATATCTTGGCAGCATAAGTTCTTGACACATCCTTTATCTTAACAAGCCTTCTGAAACCGGAATGTACCGGATTATTTCCGACCTCACCGGAATCGAACCCACGTCATCGCGTCATCGCGAAAATTTTTATTTACCATGTAATTTAGTAACCTATACCTAACTAAAAATTTAAAAAACCTCCGATAATAGGCATTATGACGAATTATTTTTAACTAGCGTCCGCCCGCGACTTCGTCCCAATAAAAAGTAGCCTATGTCCTTTCTCAGGGTCTAGATTATTTGTATACCAAATTTCATTTAAATCCGTTGAGTAGTTTTGGCGTGAAAGAGTAACAGACAGACAGACAGAGTTACTTTCGCATTTATAATATTAGTATGGATTAGTATGGATTCAACCTAATGTGTATGACAGTAAGATGAGAGTCGATTGAAGAAATTTGACAGTTTTGTATACTTTGATGTGTGGTTGTACGTACGACAGCAGACACCTGGTGGTTTATAACGAAGACGTCCCGTAACGAATAAGAATATACCTGTCACATTCAAACAAAAGCGCGCACAGCGCGTGTGAAAGAGAGGGGAGCTCCGATTCGGTCGTAACGTCCACTTCAAATTAGACCCTCTGATGGTAAGCGATTGCTGCCGCCCATAGACACCTGCAACACCAGTAATCACAAGTGCATTTCCAACATTTAACCCCCTTTCCCTCCAATTGGGCCTCCGATAACCTCAATACACGAAACACAGCGCAGACGCCGCGCCGCTTTACACCGGTCTTCTGTGAGGCCGTGGTGCAAGCACGGACTCGTAAGTTTAGCGCTCTGTGTAAATAGAACAGAATCTACTATTTATAAAGAGATAACTTCTATAGGCAAACCGAAAACACGAAACGCTTGCGCGATGTAATTGGACACAGCGCCATCTATTGGTTAATTTCTGAATTACGGTGCCGAAGCGAAGTGAGGGCGGGCCACTAGTTTAATATAAAAATACTTATTCAGCAACAACTTAGGACAAGTAAAAAATTAAAATAAATTATAATCATAAGTTTAGGCAGTCATGCATTGTAACTTTAAGTACTGTTAGTAGGTTGAGTTTAATATCTTCCTTTTTTTGGGTAGGGGTTTAGTAGTTTAAGGGCCTCAGAGGGGGATTTTGGGGTATATGAAGCTAAGTAATATAAGTATACTAATATTAAAACGTGAAAAATTGTATATACTTATGTATGGATTTTGGGAATCTTTCACGCAAAAACTACCTAATGGGTTTTAATGAAAATTAACAGCTTAATATTTACATCAGAATAACACATAGGCTACGATTTATAAGCGTACGAAGTCGCAAGTAGCCGTCAACCGGCAGATCGCCATTTAATACTTATTGTATTCGGTGATTTTTTCCATGGTAAGTAGCCTTCGATGTGCTTCGATGCCATAGATATAAGACGCGCTATGGTATGTTATGGCGGCGTTAAGCTTTAAAATCACTGTTTTTACAGCCTTCATATAAGGTCCGTATTACGTAATTTTCTACGTACTTTTTCCTTTTACATCCTCAACATACCTTTGAAGGTTGAGTTGCCGAAACAAACAAAATGGACGTTTTTTGTTTGGTTTGCCATGTAGAGTGTTTGTTTTGTTTAGCTTGCCATCTATAGTGTTGTTTGCCGCCGAGGTGGCAAATGCCAAGTTGTGAAACCATGGGACATAAATACAGGGTGTATCTATGAACATTTCCTCTAAAACCATTCTGAACAACGTTTCTATGACTTGCTTGAAATTCGCTTAATAAAATTTCAACTTTTCTATAGTAGAAGATCCGAACTTACATCGACCTTCACCGGGCTGATAATCGAATGAAATATCCTTATGACAAATTTATATACTAGAAATATATTAAAAATAGGTTTGCTAAAAAATCCTGGACAGACTATTTTTAATTAATTTTTTAAAAATAATATTTAACTATATTAATATTTAATAAATATTCATCTTACTTAAAGTATAAAACGTATAGAATGTGCCGCCATTGGGTTGTCTATTAGTTACCTGGACAGAGTCACTCGGTTGTCAGGTATAAACAGGTATGTTCGATGGCAGTTACCTTCACTTGAAATGATTAATTAAAAAATTGGACGGCACATTTCTATACGTTTTATACTTTAAGGCCCTATAACGATTTATTTGATTTGAAGAGACTCCGCCCATTCCCCCCGCACACCTCATGCAACACTCGTAACTTTGTCACTTGATTCGCGTCAAATCGCACTTTCGCATGCGCGGTCACAGTAAATAAAGCAGTAAGGACATTGTGTCTGTGGTATACACGTCCGACGTCTATGAAATATCGTATTCTTTTTTCGAAATTATTTACTTCACAAATTACGTACTTTCTGGATCGGTACCGCCCAGCTTAGTGAAAGTCTATGAAATATAGCATTCTTTTTTCAAACTTGCCTACTTCATAAATTACATACTTTCTTGATGGGTGCCGCATACTTAGTGAAGTCATTGCGGACCCATGTTGCGGACTACAAAATGAGATTCGAATCGATGAACGATAAATAAAAAATAAAATAATAGGATATTTGACTAAAATTGAAAAATAAAATAATAGGGTATTTGATTAGTCAAATACCCTATTATTAAGTTAAGTTTAATGTATAGAGATTAGTCTCTATACATTAAACTTTATCAAAATATTGGTAAAAAGGAACCATTAGCCAAAATTTTCAGTTAAAAATATAACGTCTAGCTGGTTTTGTAAGCATTCAAAGTTTCATGGGAAAGTCCATTTTTAAAGTATAAAAATTCAACAATTACCTAAATATCATTGAACTACCAATACATTTTACCCCAACTATTACTATAAAAACCATTTATGTATTTATTACAAGAAATATTTGATATGGCTACCAAACAAAATTTACTAGATGCGCACACAAGATACAAAAAGTGTGACGTCACTCGTCAGTAAGTAAGTAAGTAAGTAAAATATTTACTGACCAAACAAAAAGAGATACAACACAACAGTAGTAAGACACAGAATACATAATAAGAAGTAGGTACATACGAGAAACGGAAAGGAACATTAAGTGCTTACATACATAGACAGATAGGTGGTCAATAAGGTCCAAACTCAGCATATGCTGCAGCTGCTTCATTCAAGCCACTGCAGCGCTAGTTTTCAGTATGGACCTTGAGTGACGTTTTATAAATGAACGAATGAATGACACGCACATGAAACAATACAACAGATAAACCAAAAAAACAAACAACAACAATGACACTTAGAAAAAAAATATTAAGAAAAAAAAACTGGAACAAACAACAAATAATAAACACACAATATACAAACCATTATAATAAAAATAATCTACCATTTGGGTATTTGACTAATCTCGATATAGTAAAAAATATTGATACTCTTTCAAAATATTGGTAAATAAGAACCAATGGCCAACATTTTCAGTTAAAAATATAACGTCTAGCTGATTTTGTGAGCATTCAAAGTTTCATGGGCAAGTCCATTTTTAAAGAATAAAATTTAAAAAAATAATTATATCATTGAACTACCCGTACATTTTCCACCAACTTTTATTATAAAACCCAAACAAAATTTACACAGAAGTTTGAGTTGTGACGTCACACTTCAATAGACATTTGTACAGAGCGTTTTTGGAATTGCCCAAAATATGTGCTCTCAAAGTTGTGATATCTCAGCTAATTCAAATGAGAATCAAGTGATTCTTTCAACAATGTTTCTTAAATTGAGGCATCTTTTGATATGTGTTTACATAAAAAAATATAGTCAAATACCCAAAGAGCTAAATCACGCTAAATCGTGAAAACGATAGCATATCTGTGACATGAGCGACAGTGAACTTGACAGCCACACCCATTCCGGCCACACCCCGACCACATTTTGCCACGTATCGGTCTGTACCTCTTGGGCAATGATAAAACAATGTTATTATTCATTAATACTGAACAAAATCAAAGTATGGATGAGATCTGCCATGACAATAACACTACTGAGCAAGCTAAAGTATAAAATTGTGAGAGATGGTGTATTGGTGTGCTTGTATAGTGTTTGAGTATCTGGCGTCAAAGCAGGAGGAAAGAATGTGTTGCACAGTAGCCATTACTACCCGTGCGGATAAACATTGGGATTAGAAATTAAAACGGCGAAACTATTCACTTCTCGCTCGCACACTATTTGCGTCTATACTCGCACGACTGACAAAAAAAAAGCTGCGTTTTAATAAAAATATGTGAGCTAGACGCGCTCTCAGTTTTGAAGCTTTCGTTAAAATTGTCTTTTTTTTATGAGATAGGGGGCAGACGAACAGACGGATCACCTGATGGTAAGCGATTACCGCCGCCCATGGATCCCCGCAACACCAGAGGAGTCGCAAGTGCGCTGCCGACCGACCGGACCGCTAATATATGTATCCCATCAAAAACAATACTCGACAAAAAAACCAAGTCTCCCAACTACCGTAAAAAGTGGTGAGATCCATGTTTCGCCAAGTCGGTTATTCATTTATTGATTTGGCAATCACACAATATATCTCACAAGCAATGCATTAATTGATTCGGTTGTTTAATGTGATTGCCATTTAATGTGAAACTAACGATTAAAATTTCTATGAAAATAAATCTATAATCGAATTGAGCCATAAAAGGACAACTCTAATCGTTCTCACCAAAAAGGCCGACTTTCGATACTGTTTTAGCTATATTTACTGTGGCACGGTCAACACACGTCATCAGAAACGAATTAGGATACCACGGAGACGCAACATACCTACTTAAAATTTAAAAAGGTAAAAAATGAGAGGCGATAAAATATCCCAACTAATATTGAAACTTCGTGAGATTAACTCCTTGGATTCCTCTGTAGCATGCTATTGTCGCAGGAGTTCGAACGGCAAGGTGATCTGAACGGGTAGGTTGTTGAGAGGTGCGATGTCCCTGATAACGTCAATATATGCTTTGCGTCTGATAACGTCAATTGAAATCACGATTCCAATTCTGTAATTTTGACCGCTGTTGTGACAATTAACTTTGCTCCTATACTGTCGAAGTGCACGAAGGTTCTACGTTCTTCTGACAGACAACATCGAAAATCCATGAACAGCCTCGTTAAGTGCTGATGTATGCTGATGATATGGCGCTGATAAAGTTTTATCAAAAATTGAGTCACGTAGCGACTCCAATGTTGGTCTTTGTTCTTTTGCAGATTTCGTTTTTCTGACTAATAATGACATACTTCAGTTTGCTCGCAACTGGCATAGGTCCGTCGTCTAAGAGAGCTGTCGCAGCACTGAGCAGGTGAGAACACGGCTACACAATTATACTCAATGGTCATGTCAATAAAGTCGTGAATACGTTGCACCCAGATTCTATCAAGTTGCTCAAAGATGTCGACAAAATCACGAAAAATTAATTACGTATTTATAAAAAAACTAGGCTGAATAACAAAATTCTGACACATAGCCAGACATCAGTATTTATAATATCTACTAATTAAAGGAATTTCCGATTGAATTGGTAATCTCGCTCAGTAAATATCTGGAGAAAACGTAATTTTTAGAGGTATTTTCAAATCGAAAAACTATCGAACCAAACTCGCCAAATCGTGTTTCTAAAACATTACAGACTTAGATAAAGGTATGAATTAATGTTCACCTTAGTATCAGATTGTACCGTCTCCCAGGGACCTGGCAAAGCCACAATGAAGGTAAGGTTTTTTTTTTATGTAGCCCCTTAAGTAAGTTTAAGTTTATTAAATATACATTAGTTAAATATTATTTTTAAAAAATATAAAATACTTCCGGATTTTTTCAAACCTATTTAATATATTTTAGTATATAAAATTTGTGCAGGCATATTTCATTGGTATCAGCCGGTTGAAGGTCGACTAAACAAACATTTAGACTATTAAACCGACTCATGTATTTTCATATTTTATTGACGCTGCGTCTTTTCGACGTATTTCAAAAAGTTACTGAACAAGTTGTCAGAATGGCTGGTAGAAGACATGGTTAAAGGAAAGTGAATGTTCATAGATAGGTACTTACATGTGTTACCCACAATATCGACGACCCATTTAGCGCAATAGTTTGAGCGCCCGTTGAGACGTAAGGGTCACGGGTTCGAATCCCGCACGAGACCCAACACGAACACCTGTTTTATCAAACATTTGTGTTGGATCTGGGTGTTTGTGGTTCCTTCGTTGTTTCTGGTTTCCATATAACAGGATAAATCATAGTTTGGGACCATTTAATTTATTAAGTATTGTTATTTTCGGCCACAACAGCCTTGTCGCCCTATACACGTGTGGATACGTCATATTACTAAGTAGTCAATTCACACGTATATTTATAGAGATTATAATAAGAAAGTCTTATCTGTTAAGCGAGGTATGCAAGGTGCATTGCTTGTATGGGATGTGAGGACTGGCTGTTGATCTAACTAAATAAATTCACACAACATCTCATTAATTTGTAAAGTATCAGCCTATATACTGTCCCACTGCTGGGCAAAGGCCTCCATCACCGAAATCAAGTCATCGCTACTATGATAGGATTAGGCTTAATCAACACGCTTGCCTAATGCGGTGCGGTGATCACAAACCCGAGCTATGTTCGAAAAATTCAAAAAAGTTTATTTATAAAAAAGTAAATACTATGATACTTGAACTAGAGAAACACAATGTGAGTCTATAAGTCCTACTCTCTCCAAAATGTTTGCAGTGCCCGACAGGGTCCATATTGTAACTTAAAATACTTTAAACTAAGATGTTTGTACAACATATGAAGAAGCAATAAACATATTGAATTGAATTGATACTATCATGATAGTAACTATTTCTTGATTTCTATGATGGAGGCCTTTGCCCTGCAGTGGGACAGTATATAGGCTGATACTTACTTTATAAACGCAAGAGCTCATCACAAGAATGTTTGCCCAGGGTGGGGATCGAGCCTACGACCTTTGATGTATGAGTTAGGGTCACTACCAAATGCGCCATGCGGCCAGTCGCCTGAGGTCTGACAACCCTAGCCGGAGGTACTTAGATAAATTGATTCCGCCAATCATACTATACTATAGTTCATTAATAGAGTGTCATGCCACGTGCATTCACACGAACACATTAATTAAATTAATATACCTAGATACACACAAGTAATTCTCTATTAATGCATTTAATTCTAAGCATGCGTCTTTTGAAATAATAGATGTTGCAGATAAAGTTTGAAATTTGACAATCCATGTTACCCAAAACATAGTGTAATACTTTGATCGTAAATTACGTACGTAGCGTTTAAAATTCATCAGTGATTGGTTTCATTTGAGAAAAGGTTTTTTTAGATAGATAGGTAAGCTCATAATCAATATTATTTACTGTCTCTTTACACCGTGTTTTAACCAAGTTACAAACTTCTCGAGGGCATTTTATACTGATAAAAACAATTATTTGATATGGAAATAAATAAACATCAGAGATATCGTATCGTAATTTTTTAAAACTATAATTACATATATTATTTATACAACCTTGGTACTAATAGTCGCTCTACGGTTATTTAGCTCCCAACAAAAGTCAGAACGAATCCTGTTTATTTATTTATTCTTTATTGCACAAAAAAGCACAATTGGCGCATTTAATTTTACAAAGCTTTTTCTACCAGTCAACCATTGGACGAGGCAGAAGGATCTATTCCCTTACAAGTAACGGTGTTACGTACAATGGACCGAAAGAGAGTCTAGGCTCAAAATAATTACACACAGAAGTTAGACTTTGACCTGATTTTGAATTTAGAAGAGTTTGTTGACATATGCTAGGGTTGTTGCCCGGCATGAGTACATAAGCGCGCGGCCTCTATCCATAGGACCTCGACCAGTTTTGACAATCTTATGTCATAAGTTAGGATTAATGTGGTCGAAAAGGCGTTTTTGCCCGTTAGTGCGCATGCGTAACTCTACTGGTGTTGCAGGTGTCCATGAGCGGCGGCATTGCTTACCATCAGGTGATCCGCCTGCTCGTCTCCTACCTATCACATAAAAATAATTATATTAATAACCTGCGTGACTCCATGACCCTATTTTTAGCTACTTATGGCGGCAGCTCAGCCTTCCCCTTGTGTCAAATGTTCTTTTGTGTTCTAGGTGAGGCAAATGGTGTCCACTATACTCTAAGTATCGAAATATTCTGGTGGTTAATTGACTATTTTTCTCAAAGAAAATCTTTGTACAACGCCCCCATACCAATGTCCACTGCCACTAACATAAATCACAGTGATTATTTCCTGCCAGTTATAGAACATGGGCCCATGTTTATCACTCTGTAAGCGTACATAATACAGTTTTGTTGATCTCCGTCACGTGTAGGTTTTGTATAGAATGCGCGTGGGCGGGGTGTTTTACAACGATTTAACCTACAGAATTGATTGGAATAATTGTTTTGTGAACTGTATAGAGACTATTCCCCAATCCATACTAAAATTATACATGGGAAAGTTTGTCTGTCTGTATGTTTTTGGTTTTTCACGGCAAACGGACGAGCGACGACTAAAAGTTTTACCCGACTACGGCAAAGCAAAAGGAGGGTTTGATTTTGACAGGCTATGTATGTATGTATGTATGTTCATCTGTTTCACGTAACTTCTAAACTACTTATCAGAATTCGACAAATGACATATCATTATAAGCGTCTTAATTGTCCGCTGGTTATAGGCTATATGAAGTTTCACAAAATCGAATGTGGCGCCCTCTAGCGGACAAAACATACAGAGTAAAAAATAAAGTATGATAATATGCCGTGTTTGGTATCATTTAAAAGCGCTTGACTTGTGACATTTTGAATATATATATATATATTATATATTACTAGCACTTGGACACCAAAATATTACAAATAATAAAAAAGTAAAAAAACTAAAACCCAACTACGACAAAAAACGACGCTGAAAAAGTATAAAACAAGCCTTCGTTGTCAATTTACAATAATGTCATACAATACTATTCTGAAAGGCGTAGTCACACGTTCATGTACGGTGGCCAGCACATCAAGTTACTACATTATGTCAAATTTCTTCAATCGAACCTCACTTTTATGTCAAACGCGTTTGGTTCAATATGAACTGAGGAAATTTGACATATTGTAGTAACTTGATGTGCTGGCCACTGTACCTACCACTTTGACAACGTGTGACTGCGGATTTCCAAACATGAAAAATTATCTCTACATAGTGAAAATTGCATCAGCGTCGTTTTTTCTCGTAGTTGGGTTTTAGTTTTTTACTTTTTTTTTGCAAATGCAAAATCCGATAGATGGCGTTACGTTGACGTCAGGTCCACAACAGTGTATTGGTTACATTTTGACGTATCATGTCAAAATTATGAAGTTATGTATTGGTATGAAACAACTAATGTCGTCAAATGGACCTGACGTCAACGTAACGCCATCTATCGGATTTTGCATTTGCAAAAACCCTCATAGACGTGATTTTTTAAGTGGAGATAGTTAAATGGATGGAGAGTAACTTAGTCCCCCGTTTTAGGGAAGTGGGGGGATAAAATATCCCAACTAATATTGAAACTTCGTGAGATTAACTCCTTGGATTCCTCTGTAGCATGCTATTGTCGCAGGAGTTCGAACGGCAAGGTGATCTGAACGGGTAGGTTGTTGAGAGGTGCGATGTCCCTGATAACGTCAATATATGCTTTGCGTCTGATAACGTCAATTGAAATCACGATTCCAATTCTGTAATTTTGACCGCTGTTGTGACAATTAACTTTGCTCCTATACTGTCGAAGTGCACGAAGGTTCTACGTTCTTCTGACAGACAACATCGAAAATCCATGAACAGCCTCGTTAAGTGCTGATGTATGCTGATGATATGGCGCTGATAAAGTTTTATCAAAAATTGAGTCACGTAGCGACTCCAATGTTGGTCTTTGTTCTTTTGCAGATTTCGTTTTTCTGACTAATAATGACATACTTCAGTTTGCTCGCAACTGGCATAGGTCCGTCGTCTAAGAGAGCTGTCGCAGCACTGAGCAGGTGAGAACACGGCTACACAATTATACTCAATGGTCATGTCAATAAAGTCGTGAATACGTTGCACCCAGATTCTATCAAGTTGCTCAAAGATGTCGACAAAATCACGAAAAATTAATTACGTATTTATAAAAAAACTAGGCTGAATAACAAAATTCTGACACATACCAGACATCAGTATTTATAATATCTACTAATTAAAGGAATTTCCGATTGAATTGGTAATCTCGCTCAGTAAATATCTGGAGAAAACGTAATTTTTAGAGGTATTTTCAAATCGAAAAACTATCGAACCAAACTCGCCAAATCGTGTTTCTAAAACATTACAGACTTAGATAAAGGTATGAATTAATGTTCACCTTAGTATCAGATTGTACCGTCTCCCAGGGACCTGGCAAAGCCACAATGAAGGTAAGGTTTTTTTTTATGTAGCCCTTAAGTAGAATGTAAATATTAAAGTAATGTATAGTCTGTTTTTTTTAGCAAACCTATTTTTAAATATTTTCTAGTTATAAAATTTGTCATAAAGGATATTTCATTCGATTATCAGCCCGGTGAAGGTCGATGTAACTTCGGATCTTAGACTATAAGGTCACATGATTTGTCCATTTTGTATGGGGAGTCGATTTTTCGACGTATTTTCAAAAGAAGTAGAACAAGTTGTTCAGAATGGTTGGTAGAAGACGTGGTTAAAGGAAGTGAATGTTCATAGATAGGTACTTACATGTGTTACCCACAATATCGACGACCCATTTAGCGCAATAGTTTGAGCGCCCGTTGAGACGTAAGGGTCACGGGTTCGAATCCCGGACGAGACCCAACACGAATACCTGTTTTATCAAACTTTGTGTTGGATCTGGGTGTTTGTGTTCCTTCGTTGTTTCTGGTTTCCATATAACAGGATAAATCATAGTTTGGGACCATTAATTTATTAAGTATTGTTATTTTCGGCCACAACAGCCTTGTCGCCCTATACACGTGTGGATACGTCATATTACTAAGTAGTCATTTCACACGTATAATTATAGAGATTATAATAAGAAGTCTTATCTGATAAGCGAGGTATGCAAGGTGCATTGCTTGTATGGGATGTGAGGACTGACTGTTGATCTAACTAAATAAATTCACACAACATCTCATTAATTTGTAAAGTATCAGCCTATATACTGTCCCACTGGGCAAAGGCCTCCATCATAGAAATCAAGTCATCGCTACTATGATGGGATTAGGCTTAATCAACACGCTTGCCTAATGCGGTGCGGGTGATCACAAAACCCGCGCTATGTTCGAAAAATTCAAAAAAGTTATTTATAAAAAAGTAAATACTATGATACTTGAACTAGAGAAACACAATGTGAGTCTATAAGTCCTACTCTCTCCAAAATGTTTGCAGTGCCCGACAGGGTCCATATTGTAACTTAAAATACTTTAAACTAAGATGTTTGTACAACATATGAAGAAGCAATAAACATATTGAATGAATTGATACTATCATGATAGTAACTATTTCTTGATTTCTATGATGGAGGCCTTGCCCTGCAGTGGGACAGTATATAGGTGATACTTACTTTATAAACGCAAGAGCTCATCACAAGAATGTTTGCCCAGGGTGGGGATCGAGCCTACGACCTTGATGTATGAGTTAGGGTCCTACCAAAGCGCCATGCGGCCAGTCGCCTGAGGTCTGACAACCCTAGCCGGAGGTACTTAGATAAATTGATTCCGCCAATCATAATACTATAGTTCATTAATAGAGTGTCAAGCCACGTGCATTCACACGAACAATTAATTAAATTAATATACCTAGATACACACAAGTAATTCTCTATTAATGCATTTAATTCTAAGCATGCGTCTTTTGAAATAATAGATGTTGCAGATAAAGTTTGAAATTTGACAATCCATGTTACCCAAAACATAGTGTAATACTTTGATCGAAAATTACGTAGCGTTTAAAATTAATCTTTGATTGACATTGGTTTCAATTGAGAAAAGGTTTTTTTAGATAGATAGGTAAGCTCATAATCAATATTATTTACTGTCTCTTTACACCGTGTTTTAACCAAGTTACAAACTTCTCGAGGGCATTTTATACTGATAAAAACAATTATTTGATATGGAAATAAATAAACATCAGAGATATCGTATCGAATTTTTTTAAAACTATAATTACATATATTATTTATACAACCTTGGTACTAATAGTCGCTCTACGGTTATTTAGCTCCCAACAAAAGTCAGAACGAATCCTGTTTTTTTTTTTTATTGCACAAAAAAGCACAATTGGCGCACTTAATTTAACAAAGCTTATTCTACCAGTCAACCATTGGACGAGGCAGAAGGATCTATTCCCTTACAAGTAACGGTGTTACGTACAATGGACCGAAAGAGAGTCTAGGCACAAAATAATTACACACAGAAGTTAGACTTTGACCTGATTTTGAATTTAGAAGAGTTTGTTGACATATGATAGGGTTGTGCCGGCATGAGTACATAAGCGCGCGGCCTCTACCATAGACCTCGACAGTTTGACAATCTTATGTCATAAGTTAGGATTAATGTGGTCGAAAAGGCGTTTTTGCCCCGTTAGTGCGCATGCGTAACTCTACTGGTGTTGCAGGTGTCCATGAGCGGCGGCATTGCTTACCATCAGGTGATCCGCCTGCTCGTCTGCTACCTATCACATAAAAAAAATATATTAATAAATGCGTGACTACATGACATATTTTTAGCTCTTAGCGGGCAGTCAGCCTTCTGTGTCAATATGTATTTTGTGGTCTAGGTGAGGAAAATGGTGTCCACTATACATAAGTATCGAAATATCGGTGTTAATTGACATTTTCTCAAAGAAAAATCTTTGTACAACGCCCCCCTACCAATGTCACTGACACTAACATAAATCACAGTGATTATTTCCTGCCACTTATAGAAATGGCCATGTTTATCACTCTATAAGCGACATAATACAGTTTTGTTATCTCTGTCACGTGTAGCGTTTGTATAGAATGCGCGTGGGCGGGTGTTTACAACGATTTAACCTACAGAATTGATTGGAATAACTTGTTCTGTGAACTTGTATAGAGACTATTCCCCAAATCCATACTAAAATTATACATGGGAAAGTTTGTCTGTCTGTCTGTTTGTTTGTCTTTTTTTCACGGTAAAACGTCGACATTCGTCGCCCGAATGAGAGTTTTTGCAAATGCAAAATCCGATAGATGGCGTTACGTTGACGTCAGGTCCAACAACGAGTGGATTGTTTACATTTTGACGTATCATGTCAAAATTATGAAGTTACTAAGCGGCCAACCGCGACTTCGTCCGCGTGGAAAAGTAACTTTTACCCCCCTTTTAACCCCACACTAGCGTCCTTTTAGCGTTGGCGTCTTGCCGACCTCTCCACACTACTACACTAGCGTCTTTTGAGCGTAGGCGTCTTGCCAGCGACCTCTCCACACTACTACACTAGCGTCTTTTGAGCGTAGGCGTCTTGCCAGCGACCTCTCCACACTACTACACTAGCGTCTTTTGAGCGTAGGCGTCTTGCCAGCGACCTCTCCACACTACACTAGCGTCTTTTGAGCGTAGGCGTCTTGCCAGCGACCTCTCCACACTACTACACTAGCGTCTTTTGAGCGTAGGCGTCTTGCCAGCGACCTCTCCACACTACTACACTAGCGTCTTTTGAGCGTAGGCGTCTTGGCAATCTCCCCACACTATCATTTTCGGGCAAGCGTAGACGAAACGCTAGTTGAAAATACTGTCTAAGTCTTACAATTAACAGTTTTTAAACAGCACGCGCAATGCACCAGGGAAAATTGTAATTATGTGCATAATTTGTATTCATTCACACTATGACCATTTTGCGGTCATAGCCTTTTGTGATAAGTAGGTACATACATGTCGTTCCATGGACTAGTTAGTCATTATATAAAAAGTCCTTTGTGTTGCAAACGACTCGTACCACACTTATCAGTTGCGTCCGAAGCTGTCACTTTTGAGCCCGGAAAACCTACTTTAAAACTATGGTCTTAGATACACGATCAACAGTGGGAGAGCCACGCTTCGGCATGAATAGGCCGGCTTGACCGAGTATCTATACTAATACTATAATATACTATAATATAATAAAGCTGAAGAGTTTGTTTGTTTGTTTGTTTGAACGCGCTAATCTCCGAAACTACTGGTGCGATTTGAATAATTCTTTTTTTGTTGGATAGTCCATTTATCGAGGAAGGCTATAGGCTAAATAACATTACTTTTCCACGCGGACGAAGTCGCGGGCGGCCGCTAGTTACTAATAAATAAATAAATAAATTGAGACAACATCACATACATTGTTCTGGTCCCAAACTAAGGTTTTCCCTTGTGCTATGGAAACCTGAAACAACGAAGGTATCATCGTTGTTTCAGGTTTCAAACACCCAGACCCAACACAAATATCTGTTTCATCAACAAATATTTGTGTCGGTGCGGGAATCGAACCCGCGACCCTTACGTCTCAACCGGCGCTCAAACCATTGCGCTAAACGGGCCGTCGTCGGTCGTCGTACTCTGGAGTAATACCACGACCTCACAGAAAACCGGCGTGAAGCAGTGCATGCGCTGTGTTTCGCTGCATGAATAAGGGTACCGGAGGCCCAATCCAGGGGAAGGTGGTTAAAAGGTAAGCAGCGCACTCGTGACAGCACTGGTGTTGCAGGTGTCTATGGGCGGCGGTCGCTTACTATCAGGTGATCCGTATGCTCGTCTGCCACCTACATCATATAAAAGAAAAAAGTATATCTAGGAGTCGGGAAATTCGGTTATTACAATGACTGACATCTGTTTAAAATTGGGCGCTCCCCATACTTAAAACTAAAACTCGATTCGTTATCTAAGCTAATTTCAAAATGTGCTTTTCAAAATGCCCTGTGGCTAGAGGCGTAAAGAATATTACCAAATTCCGGGCCTGAACCACAAAATACATATTGACACAGAAGGCTGACTGCCCACTAAGAGCTAAAAATATGTCATGTACTCACGCATGCGCACTAACGGGCAAAAACGCCTTTTCGACCACATTAATCCTAACTTATGACATAATTTGTCAATCTCGAGGTCTGTGGTAGAGGCCGCGCGCTTTTGTACTCATGCCGGGCAACAACCCTGGCATATGTCAACGAACTCTTCTAAATTCAAAATCAGGTCAAAGTCTAACTTCTGATTTTGTGCCTAAACGAGCCTTTGGAATACCCATAACTGGGGAATGGCTTGCTCAGTATCACGACTCCGCGAGGGAAATCCTACTGGGTGTCCTGGTAGGTCGTGCTAGAAGGGCTGCATTGCGCCAAACAATTTGGCGTAAAGTACCGAGCGCGATTTGCGGTACGGTCCAGTCCCGGCTGTGGGGTATCCGACCGCGATTGCGCTGAGATGGACACCCCAGGGGTTTTGGTTAGGGTTAGAGTCACACACACCACCTTGTCCCCCACATGTGACAAGGTGAAGGCCGTGATGGCTTTCCATGGGAAAGAAATACTTATCTATACTATATATAAAGAGATAACTTCTATAGACAACGACAAGGCTTATAGGTAAACCGAAAACACGAAACGCTTGCGCGATGTAATTTAGCACAGCGCCATCTATTAGTTCATTTCTGAATTACGGTCCCGAAGCGAAGTGAGGGCGGGCCACTAGTAGTCATAATAATGAAAGAAAATGTAGTAAAATCATATTGTTTAGTTTACTATTATTTTATCTAAAAGCAAGGTTAGTTTAGTACTTGTATATTATGTTAAGTATGTAAGCACTATATTTTATGCCTATCAGCAGACCTTGATTAAATTGTAGTTATTTACTTACTAGAACATGTTGCAATGTTACAAGTATAAAATAAATAAATACTTTGACCGTGAGCCAAGCTTACTCATGCTATCGTGTGCGAAAAATCCGCAAGATGGCGCACTATTAGACTGAGGTCCAACTTCAACGTCATTGGTTGTTTAGACATTTCGACATCTCACATTAAAAAAAATCACCGTGTAGATTGACCTTGGTTTTACAATAGTCATAGTCATAATATTTATTGCTTTCATGTAGTACAGTAAGGTCTTAACATAAAATATACAGTCCTGGACATGAACCCCGCAGGGGCACTACAATCTTAGTAATTAATTAGTAATTATTATAACATTCACAAATGATAAAATAAAATTAAATATCTAAAACTAGTTAAAATTAGTTAAAATTCAATTATTAAACTCCATAGCATTATGCGCCACCTAGCGGATGTTTTGCTGGACGGTGGCCGATCTGTGGTGGCATCAGACGATGGTTAGCGATTACCGCCGCCCATGGACACCTGCAACACCAGTAGAGTCACAAGTGCCTTCCCACTGTACCCTCACTCACTCGGCGAAACACAGCGAAAGCGCTGCTTCACGCCGATCTTCTGTGAGGCCGTGGTATCACTCTGGTCGAGCCGGCCCATTCATGCGAAGCGTGGGTCCACGGCAGTGCCGTAAATAGGGCGGTGCCTGCGGTGCCCAGGCACTGGGCGCAGACCCTCCAGGGGCGCAGAAATGACCAGACCGCCCTACTGTACTGTATCGCAATTTGAAGCGATATTGAAACAACAAAAGCACGCACCTGGTGCATAAAGGGCTAGTTACAGCACTGGTCCACGGTATTACGATTTATTATCATGGAATTAATAAATAAAATTCTTATTAAACATCGGGTGTAAGCAGAACCAAAAAAATCTATGATCATACTAAGTACTATGATGTGAACCAACCTCTTTGCTAACAATACTTTGGAAATTATTCAATTTCTGAACTAAATCTAGCAATCGCTGATAAAATCAAGTTGACAACAGTTGACATGAAATTACGTCAAATAAAATTCATCAGAAAGTGTTTAAATATCTAAAATATTTTCCCAAATCAACCTTTATGTTTGAACTTAAAACTTAAAACCACCAGTTTAAGCATTCAGTTTAAATGCCCTAAACATTTGGATGTCCAAATTCTAATTTAGGCTTATCTTTCATTCATTTAATCAGATAATTTATAAAAATCTTTGGATTTATGAGAAACTTTTGGATATATCTACGTAAAATTATGAATAGTATCTAAATTACCTGTGAACTTCTAAGTTTTTACGTAAATTTTATGTTTGAGATTAAAAAAAATACTAAAATCATTATAAATCAGCTAGTAGCAGCTAGTCTCATCCTTGAAGCATTTTGCTTGCAAGTAAGTAGGTAGTAGTGTTTACAAAAGTTTCCTTCTACAGTGAATAATAAACATTATTATTAAGTACTATGACTATAAGTGCCAAAAACTACCAAAAACCCGACTGTATTTTTAATAAAATTTACTATATAAATATTTGTTCCAAAATAGCGCAGTGATTGTATCATATCCATCAGTGAGAACTCTACAATTTTTATTACAATAGTGCTAGCCATAATATCTGTGATATAGCCAAAATAGACTTATTAATAACAATAGTGCCAGAAATAATCTGTGTGAATCAGCTAAAATCATTTCTTAAAAACAATAGTGTTAGAAATAATCTGTGTGAACCAGCCAAAATCGATTCCTTAAAACAATAGTGCCAGAAATAATCTGTGTGAACCAGCCAATATCGATTCCTTAAAACAATAGTGCCAGAAATAATCTGTGTGAATCAGCCAAAATCAATTTCTTAAAAACAATAGTGGCAGAAATAATCTGCGAACCAGAAAAAATCGATTTCTTCATAACAATAGTGCCAAAAACAACTGTGATCATAGCCAAAAACTGCTATTTCTTATTTACAAGTGTTAAAAATCTCAACGAAGCCATGTTGAGAACTTTCTCTTAGTGCCAAAGTTTAAAATCACAATGCTTACCAAATAATAAAGCATCCATGTTCATGACCAATCGAACTTCATAATGGATAAGTTCGTTCGAAGTGTAAAAGCCTGGAGTGGTTCGAACAGGTAGTGTTACATTCCTTTTTTTTATAATATAGGAAGGCAAACGAGCAAGCGGGTCACCTGATGGTAAGTGAACTCCGCCCATGGACATCAGCTACACCAGAAGGAGTGCGGATGCGTTGCCGGCCTTTTAGGAAGATATAGGCTCGTTTCTTGAAGATTTGAATGTCGTACCTATACTTTACTTCTTGCAGAAGGCAGACGCCACCACAGGTAGAAGTCAGTATTCAGACTAATCCCATCATTTTAACAGTGAGAGAGCCGCGCTTCGGCATGAATGGGCCGGCTCGACCGGAGTAATTCCACGTCCTTACAGAAATCCGGCGTGAAGCAGTGCATGCGCTGTGTTTCGCTGCGTGAAGGGTAGAGGCCCAATCCAGGGGAAGGGGGGTTAAGAGGTAAGCAGCGCACTTGTGACACCACTGGTGTTGCGTGTCCATGGGCGGCCTAGCTGCTCGTCCCCCCTAGCTAGGCTTATAGTTGTGGGTACAGCTGTCCCCACCAATCCCATCTCCCTCTCTTAGACTTTAAACTGCTGATCCTAAGTTGATAGAAGACAGTATGACGTCTCAAGCAATTTTAAGGTTGTGGGCATGCCCACAGTGCCCACAACGGTGGATCCGCACTTGAGTCATTTCATCATCATTTCAGCCAATAGACGTCATAGGACATAGGCCTCCCCCAAAGTTCTCCACACAGATCGGTCCTGTGCCACCCGCTTCCAATGGGCTCTCGCGACCTTCACCAGATCGTCGGTCCACCTGGTGGGAGGCCTGCCACGGCTACGGCCTTCACTCAAGGACCTTTCCACCCCAACGGCCGTCTGTTCTCCTCGCAATGTGCCCTGCCCACTGCCACTTCAGCCACGCAATTCTTTGGGCTATGTCCGTGACCTTAGATCTCCGGCGGATCTCACACTTGAGTATAGAAGATTATTACTTTACTTCTGTCTTCTACCGGATTCATTTCGGGGAGTGTGCGGAGGTTCTGCATAATTTGATCCCCCCCAGCCCATTCCACCACCGGACGACAAGGCGCGGCGAGAGTTTTCATCCTTATGTTGTAGATTTGCCCCCTGCCCGTACGAAGCGATTCGCTTCCACATTTATCATACGGACAGCTAAGGAGTGGAACTCCCTGCCGAGGTCTGTTTTTCCTGACCACTATATACTTGGATATCTTTAAGGCAAGAGTGAACAGGCATCTTCTAGGCAAACGCGTGTCATCCTAGACCTCATCGTCACTTTCCATCAGGTGCGATTGTGGTCAAGCGTTGGCCTATAGTCTAATAAAAAAAAAAAAAAACTTTTTTCTTTACAGAAGGCAGACCCCAGAGCTCAGTAGAAGCCAGTACTCCCTGGTTTCCACGGCGGAGCTGTCCGCTGGTGCTGTACAGCTCTGGGTCGGGTTGCCGAACGAAGTCAAGTATGACCCCTCTCTGTCATCCTTGAGGCAGCTGTATGAGAAGGAGCATGGTGAGTTTGTCATACTTTCATTTACCATGATACCACGGCCTCCCAAACCGGTTGAATCGGAGCGTTATTGGTCAGACGATTGGGGCAATCCCGTCAGTCGAGTGTGACGCCAAAGTCTGTATACTTAATATGTCACTATCAAAAGTTCGTTAACAACTTGTTTATGTGATAGGTGGCAAACGAGCAGGCGAATCGCCTGATGACAAGTCATTGCCGCTGCCAATAGACACCTGCAATGACAGTAAAGTCACAGGTGCTGCCAACCTTTATCTTCGCTGAAGATCTAAAGTCCGCAGATATAGGCCAAAGAATTGCGTGGCTCGAGTGGCAATGGGCAGGGCACATTGCGAGGAGAACAGACGGCCGTTGGGGTGGAAAGGTCCTTGAGTGGAGGCCACGTACAGGAGGCCGCAGCCGTGCCCCCCAACAAGGTGGAACGACGATCCAGTGAAGATCGCGGAAGTCCCTTGGATGCGGGTGACACAGGACCGATCTGTGTGGAGAACATTGAGGAAGGCCTATGTCCAGCAATGGACATCTGGCTGAAATGATGATGATGTTTGAATACGAAGAAGTATCGTACAATGTAAAAAAGTAAAAAAATGTTTATTTGCCCCTTCTACAAACATAATTATCAATTTTGAACATCAAAGGTCAATTCGGTATGACAAAAAGGATAAGTTTAGCTTTTGCTGCCACAAGAGATTACAGTTATCTTGGACCGCGCTGGTTTTCAACTTATCCCGGCTCTCTAAGCTGGTGTTTGAGAGCATAGAAAGTATCATGCTAGCTGACGACATTAGAACCTTACACTTATTAATACTTAACATAATTAACAGTTATAAAAAACAGTAGAACAGGGCATTTGACCAACTCCAGATAGCAAAAAATATTAGCATAAAATCAAAATATATTTATATATGGAGTTTTCCCAAAAGAAAGAAAGTGATTTAAAATTTTTTCAGGTAATTGAAATAAGAATCAAGTGATTCCTTCATCGATGCTTCTATTTATTGAGAGATCTTTTGTTAACAAACATAAATAATGCAAATCAGATGCTTAGAATATGACTCAGGAAGTAAAATATTTATCCGGGCGTCTCTCTGCTGTTTGAGCGCTATCCAAATACCGTCACAGCTGCCAAGTCCATCAGCCAATTTTTAAATACCGTAATAACTATTTTACTGTCTTTGTTATAAAATTGGGTGAGGCAGATGGGCAGACAGATTGACATACGAATGATATAATACTTACTGTGCCTAACAACAAGTTTATCACGTGAATAAATAAATAATTTTCACATCCTCTCATACATTGACCTGACTCCGTATTTAGTAGCTTAAGCACTTGTGTTACAGATATCAGGACACAGAGGAACAAACAAAATAAATATATTACCTACTACTATACAGGGTGTATCTGTGAACATTTTTTACATCCCTTTAACAGGTGCTTCTACCAACCATTTTGAACAACAATTTGTTGCTATAACTGTTGGAAAAAAATTCTCATAAAAAAAATCATCTTTTCATACAAAGTCGGTCACGTGACTTGGACATTTTGTACGGGGAATCGAAAAATTTTTCGAAGAATTTGGAAAAGTTGTTGAACAAATGTTGTTCAGAATGGTTGATAGAACACGTGGTTAAAGGGATGTAAATGTTCACAGATACACCCTGTATAACATAATATTACTGTAAAAGCTCAAAGTAGGTACGGTAAATCTTAAGATTTAGGTGTAAGGGCCTCGTTCACCACCTCTGAGTAAAGTGTCAAGTAATTTACATTCAATTATAGTGGGTTTGGAGAAAATTGGCCCCTGGTCTGCGACCTAGTTAACAATTTAAATAACTTATTTAATACAAAGAAAGATTTTCTCCGAACCCACTATAATTGACAAGTAAATTACTTGACACTTTACTCTGAGGTGGTGAACGAGGCCCTTAGGATTTACCGACATGAGTTGGTAAATGTAGGTAAGTGATTCTGAAAATACGACGATTTTTTCGAGACCTTAGACCTCATCTTCACTTAACATCAGGTGTGATCGAGTCAAATGCTCGTCTGTCGTAGAATTTAAAAAAACCTACATAGCCGCCCGCATTAAATAATACAAAAATAGACCATGATTCAGCATTTGGTGACGCCCGCTTAAAATAAAACAAAAAAACTAAAACAATGATTCAAGATTTGCAGAGTCTAGGTAATTACGATGTTAAAAAAGCATAATGTGCAAAATCGGACCATTAAAATGGTCATTATACAAACTTCTTATTTCGTCATCATCATCATCATTTCAGCCAATAGACGTGCACTGCTGGACATAGACCTCCCCAAAGTTCTCCACACAGATCGGTCCTGTGCCACCCGCATCCAATGGACTCCCGCGACCTTCACCAGATCGTCGGTCCACCTGGTGGGAGGCCTGCCACGGCTGCGGCCTCCTGCGCGTGGCCTCCACTCAAGGACCTTTCCACCCCAACGGCCAACGCAACGCTTAAGAAGGCTCAAAGTCACTCAGAGGGCAATGGAGAGGGCTATGCTCGGAATCTCCTTGCGTGATCGTGTCAGAATCAGAAATGATGAGGTCCGCAAGAGATCTTATTTATTATTTGCATAAAATTGTAGCTGAGTTTTTTTGTTCAGAAATTCTCAGTGTCTGGAAGTTGGCAGTCTTGTACCCCCATGCCTCGGAAAGCATGTTAAGATGTTAGTCCAGCGCTCAATCTCTCTTCGGTCGTGTCACACTGGTGTCCCATCGAATTAAGAGGGTAAGGGAATAGAGAGTCCACCTATGTTTGCGTACACACTTGAGTGTATGTTATGATTGGCCGCTGTAGCCGAATATCGGTTGGGGGATTTATGGAAGGGGGGAAGCTATGGTTAGTAATTAGTATAAAGCCTGTCGTAATGTGTTTATAATGCATAATGACGGTGGTTTTTTGAGAAAATAACTGAGTTCCATAGTATTATTTATAAGCAATGGGGCTACCATACTCTGTGACAGCGTTTCGCATTAGCCGGGTCGCGACCCGGTGCCGGGCCATCAAAATGAAATAACCGGGTCGCGACATTTTCGCCTTATTTTAAAAACATGAGTAATACCTAACTTGGATTTTTATGTAAAAAATAAGAAAAGAAAAAAAGCTTGAGTTTGAAGGTACTTAGTGGGTTAAGACGGGGTCGGTGTGAAAATTACTGGGCCATGGCATAACAAAGTTTGGGAAACACTGCTCTATGTCCTAAGCTGCAGTGGCGCTATCAATAAATTTAATGACTTTCTCGATGCATTAAACCTTTGAGTTCTTAATTTGATAGATAGATAGATAGATTATATATTCTTTATTGCACAGAAATAGAATACATGAGTGAAGCAACAGCTATAGACAGTACAATCAGGCGGTCTTATCGCTTGTAGCGATTTCTTCCAGACAACCTTTAGGTAGAGGAGAGAAAACAGCGTGTTGGCAATAGGGGTAAGGCAGTGCAAAGAGATTGCTGTATGAAAATAAGAAGTACAAATACTTATAATTAATTATACATGACATACTTAATAATAAGACATACATATTGATGTTACATATTAATATACATATTGATGTTTGATTTTTTACAATACGGTGGACAGTAAACTTTACCCAGTGCATTCCTCGCTAAGACGACCAGACATACAATACATACATACATTTATATATATGCGTTCGAACCGGATTTATCCAGCTCAAAATAGATCCAGGCCGAAATGCTGAGGACACGCCAAATGCAATTTTAAGACTTTAAAAATAGGTCTCGAATTTGCAGATAGACACTAAAACAGAGGAAGGTGGAAATAAATCGATTTCGTTTTTAATGTTTTACAATAGAGTTCAAAATAGGTAGAGGGATGTCAAGGACATGTTTCTTTTTGTTTTTGTTGCAGAGAGGTAAAAAAATTGTGAAACTAAAGTACGTAAATTGGTTTTTGATAGAAAAAGTTAGCTTATCTATAGAAAAACCCTTAACTAGGACTTAGCCTACTTATTTGTACAAACTAGTTGCCCGCCCTCACTTCGCTTCGGGACCGTAATTCAGAAATGAACTAATAGATGGCGCTGTGCTCAATTACATCGCGCAAGCGTTTCGTGTTTTCGGTTTACCTATAAGCCTTGTCGTTGTCTATAGAAGTTATCTTTTTATAAATACTTAGTATAGAAGATTTATCAATTTGCTTGTTTATAACAAAATACATAACTGTGCTACATATTATTTCCTATTTTTGTCTTTGTCACCTCAAACGCCATTTGTTGGATTCCGTAGCAAATGGCAAACAAACTGAATCCTTATACAGGGTGTATCTGTGAACATTTACATCTGAACCACGTTAGAATCTGGATTTTTTTTCCGACGAATTGCCAAAAGACATTGAACCACAAGAAAGCGGCTGTCATTCCATCCTCATCACCTTGATGGTTGGCGATCTAGCACTGTGCGTTTTTCGAGGAATTTTCTCCCGCGAACTTCAGTCTTGTGGAATAGTTTAGCTGCGGCAGTATTTCCTGACGGCTACGACTTAGGGACCTTCAAGAAACGAGCGGTAATCCTTCTTAAAAGGCCGGCAACGCATCAGCGACCTCTCTGATCTCGCCGATGTGGCTGGGCAGCGGTGATTACTTACCAGCAGGTGACCCGCTTGCTCGTTTGCCGTCTCTAGTATAAAAAAAAAACAAAAAAAATTACTTACTTATTTGCGAAACAATTTTTCCCCCATAATGTCTTGATTGATTTTACGACGTATTTGGTAGTGACCCTGCCTCATACGCCAAAGGACGTGGGTTCGATGGACAAAAATCGTGTAGACCACTGAAGAAATCAGTATTTGCGAGTAAATATATTGTAATTTAAGTACACATTTGTAAACCTCTGTTGTATGTTATCTGTAACACAAGTGCTTAAGCTACTTAGTACGGAGTCAGGTCAATGTATGAGATGTTGTGTGAATTTATTTGATTGGGGCGAGAGAAGGAGATGGGGCCTTCTATCTTGTTTCATTTTGCTGCCACGTTTTGACAGTAAATTGCCAATGAAGATGAAATCAATACTTATCTACAAAAGAATCCTAATCCTAACTAATACTTATAAATGCGAAAGTAACTCTGTCTGTCTGTTACTCTTTCACGCCAAAACTACTGAACGAATTTGAAAGAAATTTGATATTCAGGTGATCTAGACCCTGAGACCGCGACTTTGAGTGGAGACCGCGACTCGGTAAACGTAGTGTTGGACGCCCTACTACAAGATGGGATGACGACATTCGAAGGCTGGCTGGAGTGAGCTGGATGAGAGTGGCCGAAAATCGGGAGCGGTGGCGTGCATTGGGGGAGACCTATGTCCAGCAGTGGACGAGCGTGGGTTGCTAATGATGATGATGATGAGACCCTGAGAAAGAACATAAGCTACTTTTTACTGCGAAAAGGGGGTTGTAACTTTGTAAGGGGTTAGCAGGAGGGGGTGAAAATTATTAAATAATTAAAAATGCTACCCAAAGATACTATTCCACGCGGACGAAGTCGCGGATAACTGTTAGTCTGATACATCTTTTTGTTCACAGGTAAAGCCGAAAGCGCCCAAAGAAGACAGAACGGGACCTCGCGGCCGAAGCGGTTACCACTTGTCAGTTCTGCGCCACATCTCATACACAATGCGGTACCACACGTCGATGACGTCACCTTCACCTGTGGTGGTGCTGAAGCCAACAACATTGAAAATGAGAAGAAGTACGTATTACATCCTCCACGCACATATTGACAGCGCGGGTGCACGCGCACTCGGGCACTCTGGCGCCCGCAGTATGCGACGCGGCGCGGTGTTATAGGCCACATGTAGAACAGTACAGTAACAGCCTACATAGGTCGCTTGGCGCACGCACACATTGACAGCGCGGGTGCACGCGCACTCGGGCACTCCTGGCGCCCGCAGTATGCGACCGCGGCGCGGTGTTATAGGCCACAGTAGAACAGTACAGTAACAGCCTACATAGGTCGCTTGGCGCACGCACACATTGACAGCGCGGGTGCACGCGCACTCGTGCACTCTGGCGCCCCGCAGTATGCGACGCGGCGCGGTGTTATAGGCCACATGTGAACAGTACAGTACAGCCTACATAGGTCGCTTGGCGCACGGCACACATTGACAGCGCGGGTGCACGCGCACTCGGGCACTCTGGCGCCGCAGTATGCGAACGCGGCGCGGTTTGTATAGTCATGTAATAGAACAGTACAACAACTACTACTTCTTAATTTTTAACTTTATTTTAGTAAAATATTATAGTTTTGTTTCAGACTCGCTCATGTGGAAGGACAAGACGAAAACCAAAGTGAGTTATTACGGCCAGTATTTTGATTGTCTACGTACAGTAAAAGTTTATGATTGCTTGATAAAACTCACTATTAGCAGCCACGAACGTGTATCAGTGATATAATAGTCCAACGTAGTCAATATTCTAAGTCACAGATTCCTATCTTCCTTCCCTCATCAAGATGGACCATTATCGCTGGAAGGATGAAGTCGTCAAACATTAAAGTATTAAACGTGCATGATTAGGTGGAATTAGAATAGGACCGAACAAAATGGCGAACTGACGTCGGAGGCTAAGACCCACCTTGGATCGCTGAACCAGCCAGTATAGCTGGAGGCACGAAAGTATAGCGATGACCGTTATTTTGCGCACTTGTAAAAAAGAAGACTTTCTATCAAAATTGGTTTCTGCGCACTCAAGGTCATAACTACACTTTCTTGCCTCGGACTATATGTAAGTTTTAGTTATATTTCGGAGGGGGGTGACAAAAAATATATAGGCTTCAACCTGTGGGAAGGAGAGGATCAAGCAAGACAACGGCAGCAACGTTTTTCCGCCATATTTTCTCCCTCGAACTTAATTTGTTTCATCACCAACAGATGGCGCAAGCGAGGTACTTCACCAAGATGACACTTCTCCTCGCCTGTTGGGTCTTCTTCACCGTCATCTTCATGATGTACAGCGAAAAGGATAAGGTGATCCTCAACACTTATATAGCACCAGGAGAGAATAAGAGTGAGTATCCATCAACATATCCATACAAAATACTTAATATATAAACGGGACTAAACGCGAGAATAATTTGACGACCCGGTTGGTTCAGTGGTAGTGAATGCTGCGTCTGGGCCAAGGGTTGCGGGTTCGATCCCCGCACAGTACAAACATTTGTGTGCATGAACATGTTTGTTTGTATTGGTCTGGGTGTTTTCTAGTATATAAGTATGATTTACAAAAGAAAAGTATTATACGTATATATTTGTAATTCCACTGTTGGTTCCGATATCTGTAACACAGTGCTTGAGCTAGGTACCTATCTCAGAGTCAGACCAATGTCTGTGATGTAGTGAAATAAAAAAATTAATATATATTTTTTAACCGACTTCAGAAACGAGGAAGGTTCTCAATTCGACCCGTACGTTTTTTTTGTATGTATGTTACTCGATTTCTCCGCCAATTATGAATGGATTTTTATGATTATTTTTTTGTTTGGTAGGCCATCATTCAAATGTAGTCCCATATAAATTTTATCAAAATTGACTGAGTAGTTTTTGAAAAATAACAAAAAGCCCAAAAAAAATGTTCAATGGTATATATAGATGATTTAGTCTTGAAGTCGGTTTGGTTTTTATTAATATAAATCGTGGGCCCTCACTTCCTTTCGGAGCAGTAGTTCCACTGTCTACCAATAGATGGGGCTAAGCGTTGAATGTATCGCGCAAGTGTTTCAAGTTTTCGGTTTACCTATAAGACCTGGCGTAGAATGAGAGATTAACCTCTTTATAAATCGTATAGATATAGAAGATAGAAGAAGAGAAGATAGATTCGTTCTCCTTAGACTGGCCGGATGGCGCATTTGGTAGTGACCCTGCCTCATACGCCAAAGGACGTGGGTTCGATGGACAAACTCGTGATATGAACACTGAAGAATCAGTATTTGCGAGCAAATATGTGATTTAAGTACACATTTGTAAACCTCTGTTGTATGTTATCTGTAACACAAGTGCTTAAGCTACTTAGTACGGAGTCAGGTCAATGTATGAGATGTTGTGTGAATTTATTTGATTGGGGCGAGAGAAGGAGATGGGGCCTTCTATCTTGTTTCATTTTGCTGCCACGTTTTGACAGTCAATTGCCAATGAAGATGAAATCAATACTTATCTAATCCTAATCCTAATACCTATTATAAATGCGAAAGTAACTCTGTCTGTCTGTAACTCTTTCACGCCAAAACTACTGAACGAATTTGAAACAAATTTGATCAGGTGGTCTAGAACCTGAGACCGCGACCTTGAGTGAAGACCGCGACTCGGTAAACGTAGTGTTGGACGCCCTGCTACAAGATGGGATGACGACATTCGAAGGCTGGCTGGAGTGAGCTGGATGAGAGTGGCCGAAAATCGGGAGCGGTGGCGTGCATTGGGGAGACCTATGTCCAGCAGTGGACGAGCGTGGGTTGCTAATGATGATGATGATGAGATCCTGAGAAAGAACATAAGCTACTTTTTATTGCGAAAAGGGGGTTGTAACTTTGTAAGGGGTTAGCAGGAGGGGGTAAAAATTATTAAATAATTAAAAATGCTACCCAAAGATACTATTCCACGCGGACGAAGTCGCGAACAACTGCTAGTCTGATACATCTTTTTGTTCACAGGTAAAGCCGAAAGCGCCCAAAGAAGACAGAACGGGACCTCGCGGCCGAAGCGGTTACCTCTTGTCAGTTCAGCGCCACATCTCATACACAATGCGGTACCACACGTCGATGACGTCACCTTCACCTGTGGCGGTGCTGAAGCCAACAACATCGAAAATGAGAAGAAGTACGTATACATCCTCCACGCACACATTGACAGCGCGGGTGCACGCGCACTCGGGCACTCTGGCGCCCGCAGTATGCGACGCGGCGCGGTGTTATACCTAGGCCACATGTAGAACAGTACAGTAACAGCCTACATAGGTCGCTTGGCGCACGCACACATTGACAGCGCGGGTGCACGCGCACTCGGGCACTCTGGCGCCCGCAGTATGCGACGCGGCGCGGTGTTATAGGCCACATGTAGAACAGTACAGTAACAGCCTACATAGGTCGCTTGGCGCACGCACACATTGACAGCGCGGGTGCACGCGCACTCGGGCACTCTGGCGCCCGCAGTATGCGACGCGGCGCGGTGTTATACCTAGGCCAATGTAGAACAGTACAGTAACAGCCTACATAGGTCGCTTGGCGCACGCACACATTGGACAGCGCGGTGTGCACGCGCATCGGGCCACTCTGGCGCCCGCAGTATGCTTATAGGCCACATGTAGAACAGTACAACAGCTGCTTACTTACATTTTTAACTTTATTTTAGTAATATTATAGTTTTGTTTCAGACTCGCTCATGGTGGAAAGGACAAGACGAAAACCAAAGTGAGTTATTACGGCCAGTATTTTGATTGTCTACCTACATACAGTAAAAGTTTATGATTGCTTTGATAAACTCACTATTAGCAGCCCGAATCGTGTATAAGTGATATAATAATATACAGTCCAACGTAGTCCAACATTCTAAGTCACAGATTCCTATCTTCCTTCCCTCATCCAAGAATGACCAATCGTCAAACATTAAAGCATTAAGCGTGCATGATTAGGTGGAATTAGAATAGGACTGAACAAAATGGCGAACTGACGTCGGAGGCTAAGACCCACCTTGGATCGCTGAACCAGCCAGTATAGCTGGAGGCACGAAAGTATAGCGATGACCGTTATTTTGCGCACTTGTAAAAAAGTAGACTTTCTATCAAAATTGGTTTCTGCGCACTCAAGGTCATAACTACACTCTCTTGCCTCATAAGTAAGTTAGTAAAATATTAACGTAAGCAGATATTTCGGAGAGGGGTGACAAAAAATATATAGACTTCAACCTGTGGGAAGGAGAGGATCAAGCAAGACAAATGGCAGCAACGTTTTTCCGCCATATTTTTTCCCTCGAACTTAATTTGTTTATCACCAACAGATCTGGCGCAAGCGAGGGACTTCACCACGATGACACTTCTGCCTGGCCTGTTGGTTTTCTTCACCGTCATCTTCATGATGTACAGCGAAAAGGATAAGGTGATCCTCAACACTTATATAGCACCAGGAGAGAATAAGAGTGAGTATCCATTAACATATCCATACAAAATCTATACTATGTATAAAGTAAGTAAGTAAACATTTATTGACCAACAAAAAACAGATACAACACGACATTAGTAGAAAGGAATATTAAGTGCTTACATACATAGACAGATACATAGGTGGTCAATAAGGTCCAAACTCAGCATATGCTGCAGCTGCTTCATTGAAGCCACTGCAGCGCTGGTTTTCAGTTTGGACCTTGAGTGACATAAATGAAAGAGAATGAATGAATGACACGCACATGAAACAATACAACAGACTTACAAACTGACAAACCAAATAAAATAACAAACAACAACATACAGGGTGTATCTGTGAACATTTACATCCCTTTAACCACATGTTCTACCGACCATTCTGAACAACATTTGTTCTATGACTTTTGAAAATTCGCATAAAAAATTATCATTTTTCCATACAAAGTCGTTCACGTGACTTGGTAATTTTGTATGGGGAGTCGAAATTTTTTTCGAAGAATTTAGAAAAGTTGTTAAACAAATGTTGTTCAGAATGGTTGGTAGAATACGTGGTAAAAGGGATGTAAATGTTCACAGATACACCCTGTAGACACTTAGAAAAAAAAATTGAAATAAAATAATAAAAAGAGATAACTTCTATAGACAACAACAAGGCTTATAGGTTTAAACCGAAAACACGAAACGCTTGCGCGATGTAATTGAACACAGCGCCATCTATTGGTTTGTTTCTGAATTACAGTCCCGACCGAAGCGAAGTGAGGGCGGGCCTCTATATTTGACATAAACCGGTTGATTGTATTTCGCAAGTGTTTCGTGTTTTCGGTTTCCTTAAAAGCCATGGCGTAGAATGAGAGATTAACCTCTTTATAAATCGTATAGATATAGAAGATAGAAGAAGATATGGAAGATAGATTCGTTCTCCTTAGACTGGCCGGAGGCGCATTTGGTAGTGACCCTGCCTCATACGCCCAAAGGCGTGGGTCGATCCCACCCTGGACAGGTTTCGTGTGATGGACATTGTGTTGTTTAGTGTCTGGGTGTTAATAAGTATTTAAGTAAGTATTGTATTTGTGTTCCTCTGTGTTGATATACTGTCTCATACTCTGTCAATGTATGAGATGTTGTGTGAATTTATTTGTACTAGTGGCCCGCCCTCACTTTCGCTTCGGAACGTAATTCAGAAATGAACCAATAGATGGCGCCTGTGCTAAATACATCGCGCAAGCGTTTCGTGTTTTCGGTTTACCTATAAGCCTTGTCGTTGTCTATAGACAGTTATCTCTTTATAAATAGTATAGAAGATCAATTTTTTTTTTCAGGTTACATCCTTCAAGTACCAGAGAGTAAGCTGTCAGTTCTCCTTTCTCTATCAGGCCCGTTTCTTACTGAGCAAGCGGAGAAAAAGCTGAACTCTACCGAAGGTCTACATAGAGTCAATGTCTGGTTAGAGAGGTGGATTATGAAGAGCGGGACGGAGAATGTGACGGAAGATAACGTTGATTTTAAAGAGGTAAGTTTTTTTTTATGTGAAAGTTGGCAGGATCACCAGCCGGGCTAAGATGCGTGCCAAGAGATAATTTGTCGACACTCGTATTGCGTCGGCGCAAGTCGCTTCTCGCTCACCTGACTCAGCGATGAGCGGGATAGAAAGCAGGATAGATTTAATTGTGGAAGAGCCACGCTTCGGCATGAATGAGCCGGCTCGACCGGAGTGATACCACTGCCTCACAGAAAACCGGCGTGAAGCAGCTCCTGTGCTGTGTTTCGCCGAGTGAGTGAGGGTACCGGAGGCCCACCGGGGGGAAGGGGATAAAAGTTTGACAGCCCACTTCTGACGCTACTGGTGTTGCAGGTATCTATGGGCGGCGGCAATTGCTTACTATCAGGTGATCCGCCTGCTCGTCTGCTACCTATCACATTAAAAAAAAAAAAAAACACCAACCGGGCTAAGATGCGCAAGAGATAATTTGTCGACATTATTGCGTCGGCGCAAGTCGCTTCTCGCTCACCTGACTGAGCGATGAGCGGGATAGAGGATGCGCTCTCGCGAACGAGTGTCGACAAATCTCGTGGTGCGCATCTTAGCCCGGCTGATGGTAAGCGATGGCCGCTGCCCATAGACACCAGCAACACCAGTAGAATCACAAGTGGCTGCCAACTCTTAAACCGCCTAACCTCCCAATTGGGCACCCGGAACCCACACACATTCGAAAACAACAGAGGTGGGCTTCACGGCGGTGTTCTGTGAGGCCGTGGTATCACTCCGGTCGAGGCCCATTCCTGCCGAAACGTGGGGTCCCACATACCCCTATTGAGGGTGTTTGCAAATGCAAAATCCGATAGATGGTTTTACTTTGACGGCAGGTCCAACAACGAGTGGATTGGTTACATTTGACGTAAGTATAAAACGTCAAATGTAACCAAAAATCATGAAGTCACTAGCGGCCGCCCGCGACTTCGTACGCGTGGAGTTAATTATTGACACTTACCGTCATATTTTGGACAATCCACACAATATCCATACTAATATTATAAATGCGAAAGTAACTCTGTCTGTCTGTCTGTCTGCTACTCTTTCACGCCAAAACTACTGAACGGATTTAAATGAAATTTGGTATACAGATAATCATGACCCTGAGAAAGGACATAGGCTACTTTTTATTGCGAAAAGGGGGTTGTAAGGGCTTGAAAGGGGGGTAAAAAGTTACTTTTCCACGCGGACGGAGTCGCGGGCGGCCGCTAGTATTTTTATAAATTGTAGCCTATGTGTTATTCTGATGTGTAAGCTATATTGTGGTAAAGTTTCATTCAAATCCATTCAGTAGTTTTTACGTGTAAGAGTAACAAACATCCATACATCCATACAAACTTTCGCCTTTATAATAGTAGTAGCATGAAGCAACCAATGTTCTCAAAGGTGGACCTCATGTCAACGTAACGCCATCTATCGGATTTTCAATTCGCAAAAACCCTCATTTTCTTTTCTTTTTTTTATACAAGATGGGTTTGCACTTGACCTCATCTCACCTGATGGAGAGTGACAATGAGGTCTAAGATGTAGCGTGCTTTCCCAGAAGAAGCCTATTCACTCTCGACTTAAAGACACCCAAATTGTAGCTCTCTGGAAATACAGAAGCTTGCAAGTTGATCCATTCCTTAGCAGTTCGTATAAAATATCAATGAGCCGCCTTAAAAATCTATTAACCTACAAACGAACGAACATTAATAATAAGTAATCTTTTTTTAAATTTCTATTTAAATAATCATCTTTTTGTCAAGAGTCATAAAGGTCACGTAAACGAAGTTGCGGGCGGCCACTAGTAAAGAAGATTTTGACTTTGACTTTGAATTTGACGTCAACGTAACGCCATCTATTGGATTTTCAATTTGCAAAAACCCTCATTGATTCAATTTCTTTTATTCCAGTCCTCAGAACCCTGGTCCATTCTGCTCCAAGAGACAGAAAACCTGGACTTCAGTGTGGGCACACCACGTACCAGCGTCCTCCACCTCGCCAGCAACACTTCGAGTAGAGGAGGCGTGTACGCCCTCCGGCTGGCGTCTGATGCGGCGAAGACTACGCCGTGTACGATGGAATATGAGCTGGACGCTCTGGATCCGGCGACAGGGGTCATTTTTGCGTGTCTCCTGCTTGGTGGACTGTACCTTTTGATTATTGTTGAGGTGAGAATATCATCATTATTATATCATATCCGGGGAAAAATTACGATACAATTTAACAAGCTACTAATGGTTATGTTTAACTAAATAAATGTATTTTTGTATTTGGCGTCCGCTGCTTGAAAAAGGTATAGCTACTTATAACTATTAAATGAATCTGCTGCTGCTAGTAATAACTGGCATTATTATAATGTAGTATGATTCAAACGTACATATGCAACCGAAAGTTAAAAGAGTAATTGGCGAGTTCTTGCCTAATCCCATCCATCATAGTAGCGGTGACTTGCCCTGGCAAAGGCCTCTGTCATAGAAATCAAGTGGGACAGTATATAGGCTGATACTTTACTTTTTATACGGTGACATTATTATTAGTTTACATTACATATATACCTAAGTAAAGATGTCTATTTAATCTTGTATGACCCGGAAACGTGACGAGTGCACTCATTATAATAATTATTAAACAAACGTTTGTATTTATTATCACTATCTAGTTGTTTATACTCTGTCAATAAAGTGGTGAAATTTATTCTTGAGGAACTAAGTATTACAGAGTTCCATAGTATTATCACGCCAGTCTTCTGTGATGCTGTGGTATCACCCCAGTCGAGCCGGTTCATTCATGTCGAAGCGTCTCTCTCCCATGATGCTTCTTTTACCTTGAACTCTTGAAGTGGTCATCTAATATTACATTTTAATAATGTCAATAAAATGTTCTTACCGCAACATACACGTTATAATAAAAATGTTAAATTATTTTAATGACTAATGACTAGATGACAAAGGCCGTTTTGTATTCTTTCACAATGACTGTAATTAAAATGTAATTAAAATAAGATATTCATCTAAATTACTTTAAATAACTAAGTATTTGAAAGAAAATAAAGACTTAATATTATATTTTACAACTTCCTGCCACGTGGCAATCATAGACAATTACTTATTTGTCATCCTTGTATGCATTCTCGACCAAATTAAAAAAGTTTTTTTAGATTGACCTGATCGGGAATCGAACCTACATGGCTTGCCTCACACACGCTCTGACTCACTCAGCCTCAAACCTCCAGAGGGCCTACAACGAAACCGTAGCTCCTCTAGATGGCGCTGTAGACCTATTAGACCTTATTTTGGCTTCGAACTTCGGCTTTTTTTGGCATGCGAACAGACGGCTCACCTAATGGTAACATCTGCAACACCTGACGCATCACAAATGTGTTGCTGGCTCTAAGGAATAAGCCATTTTCTTGAAGATTATCTAGAAAAGTACACGTGCAATGACAAGAGTGCCCATTTTTTATGTGATAGGTAGCAGACGAGCAGGTGGATCACCTGATGGTAAGCAATTGCCGCCGCCCATGAACACCTGCAACACCAGTTGAGTCTCAAGTGCGCTGCCTAACTTTTATCCCTTTCGCCTCGGGTTGGTCTCCGGTGCCCTCACCCACTCAGCGAAACACGGCACAGGTGCTTCACGCCGTACTTCTGTGAGGCAATGGTATCACTCAAAACCGGCCCATTCATGCCGAAGCGTGGCTCTCCCACAATTAAACACGGCACTGTTCTCGTCTCTTTCTGTATAGCAATAGAGATTTTTTTTTTTTTTTTTTATGTCATAGGTAGCAGACGAGCAGGCGGATCACTGATGGTAAGCAATTGCAGCCGCCCATGGACACATACAACACCAGATTATTCTATTCTATTCTATTCTTCCAGATAATCAACAGAACGATGGCAGCCATCCTCGTCTCCACGACTTCCCTTGCCGTCCTCGCCATGGTGGGTCAGCGACCCTCCCTGCCCGAGGTGATCTCCTGGCTGGACGTGGAGACCCTCCTCCTCCTCTTCAGCATGATGCTGTTGGTGGCCATCATGGCTGAGACTGGAATGTTTGACTTTCTGGCTGTGTACACTTTTGAGGTGAGAAAATTCTAGAATTAGGTCGCGTGTGACCTGAAGTGGCAGTGGGCTGGCCATAACTATCACAGAACTGACAACTATTGGGGTTAGCAAGTTCTGGACTGGAGACCGCGTCTTGGTAAACGTAGTGTAGGACGGCCTCAGGCCAGATGGAGTGACGATCTGCGCAAGAGGGCTGGCTGGAGCTGGATGCGAGTAGCCAAAGATCGATCAAAGTGGCGAGTGGTCATTTGAACTGACTCATGTAACCCACACTCATCCACTGCTGGACATAGGTCTCCCCTAATGCACGCCACTGCTCAAGATTTACGGCCACTCTCATCCAGCCCACTCCAGCTAGCCTCCGAATGTCGTCATCCCATCTTGTCGCATGGCGTCCAACATTACCTACGCTTACTGAGTCGCGGTCTCTAGGACTTTATGGCTCCACTGACTACAATTTAACTGTTTCCAGGTGACCAGAGGCAAGTTATGGCCACTCATAACGCTACTGTGTGTGATCACCGCTGTTCTGTCAACGGTGCTGGACAACGTCACCACAGTCCTGCTCATGACGCCTGTCACAATAAGGTTTGAGGATCTTTTTAAACATTTGATTCTTTCATGAGTGAGGGTACTGGCCCAATTGGGGGAAAGAGGGTGAAATGTTTACAGCGCACTTGTACCTCTACTGGTGTTGCAGGTGACTTACCACCAGGTGATTCGTTTGCTCGTCTGCCACCTGTCACATAAGAAACAATTCTTCTTAGGACTTAATAAACTCTTCAAATCTGCATTTTCTTTAAGAGTGATGGTGGCAGAATCCGTTGCCGGCGACCTCCCCACACTAGCGTCCTTTATTGTACGCCGCCAACGTTGACGCCATTCGAAAGACGCTAGGGTCACTCTTACATTTATCAGCATCATCTTAGTATTTTCTTCGTTCGCGTTCCAAGCTGTACGCTTCGGAGCCTAGGGTGCGCGGTCTCTTCGCATATATAACTGGTTGATGTGATTTCCTTTTTCAGGCTCTGCGAGGTGATGGACCTGGATCCTGTCCCCATCCTGATGTCGATGGTGATCTTCAGCAACATCGGCGGGACTGCCACCCCGGTGGGAGACCCCCCGAATGTGATCATAGCTTCGAACAGAGTGGTTGTTCAATCTGTAAGTTAATTTCTATTACTGTACCTACCTAATCTACCTATTTATATATACTATTTATAAAGAGATAACTTCTATAGACAACGACAAGGCTTATAGATAAACCGACAACACGAAACGCTTGCGCGATGTAATTGAGCACAGCGACATCTATTGGTTCGTTTCTGAATTACGGTCCCGAAGCGAAGTGAGGGCGGGCCATTTGATTATAAAATCTTCTTCTTTACTATTTATAAAGAGATCACTTCTAGAGACATCGTCGAGGCTTTTAAGTAAACCGAAAACACGAAACACAAGCGCGATGTAATCGACGCCCGACGCCATCTATTGGTTCAGTTTGTGACTATTGTAAGTGAAGTGAGGGCGGGTCACTATCAGCCACGTACGCAGGATGTATTAAAATGCTCAAGTGTGTGCGCAAACA
Source organism: Cnaphalocrocis medinalis (assembly GCA_014851415.1). Taxonomy (NCBI): domain Eukaryota; kingdom Metazoa; phylum Arthropoda; class Insecta; order Lepidoptera; family Crambidae; genus Cnaphalocrocis; species Cnaphalocrocis medinalis. The sequence goes on from JABMDO010001835.1 coordinate 91,771, forward strand.
CAGGTGCACTCTCTTTTTCCTTACCATCTTAATTCGATGGGACTCCAGTGTGACACGACCGAAGAGAGATCGAGCGCTGGACCAACAACGTACTTTCCGAGTCACGGGGGTACAAGACCGCCAATTTCCAGACTATAGGCTGATACTGAGAATTTTCGAACAGAAAAACTCAAGTACACATTTTTGGCCAAACCCGGGGATCAAGATTATTAGTCTAGTTCTGCTGCTGTTCTATAATCAAAAGCCATGTCTCATAGCATGTTTATCTAAACATAAGACCCTATTGATGATGGGCTTGTAGATCTGCCCCTTCATTCATTGTAAACCTTCTGTCCAGGGCATAAACTTCACGAACTTCACGCTCCACATGACCCTGGGCATCCTGGCTGTCTGTATACAGACTTACTTCCAACTACGGTTCATCTACAGAGACACCAACAAGCTAAGGCTCAATGTACCCAGGGAGATACAAGGTGAGGACTTCATTGTGTAAAGTATCAAGCAACATCGATATAGTAAGTTCATTGTTTGCTTCATCTTAATCACCAAACTGTTAAAATAACCCCAGATGTTTGCTGGGTTGATTCGAGAGATTTCTGCAGTTATCAAATCCAATAATCGTGAAGATTCGAATAATGAATGGATGCTAAAGACCATGCGAAATTAAAGAGGAGGCATAGTAGGACAATAGATCTGAATCGACAGACCTTTCGAAACCGGGTTGATACATTAAATTCTTGAGATATTTTGCGGTTCAAAAATACTTTTATTCGATTTGGTCAAAGCCTTCCACTTCGTAGACTATTCATTGCTACATTTCAAACTCAAATTGTATGCCATTGGAGTTAAAGCGTTAGAATGGTTTGAAATATTTTTGGATAGAATTAAACTAAGTTTTTTAAAGAGTGCAAATAGATTCCCACTTCAATGGAATCAAAAAGGCGTACCACAGGGAAGTGTTATAGGGCCTTTACTATATTTGGTCTAAAACTTCCCGCAGGCTTCATAGAAATATATTCTCTTTGCAGATATAACTAATCTTGTGATTAAAGCGGATAAACGAGAATATGAGCAAGATATTATAATAACTTTAAATAGACTATTGAAGTGGATGAAAGGTAAAAATCTCTGCTCTACAATTTCAATCGTAGAATTTATACAAAATACAGTTTCCCGTTTTATATGAAAGACAGGTGTTGATGGCAACACATGTGTTTAATTATTTAGGTTGGCAACGTTGTTTCCTATGCCGCGAAGCCATTACTTTCGTCATGATACCGCAATAATATCTATCTTCTTTCTGTCTGTACCTTGTAACTTAATTAAGCAGTAATAACTGTTAAGGTTTAGTGTACCTACGTACTTACTTACCAAAAATATAATTAACTTGTATCGGCGAAATTACAGTCCATTTACAATCGAAGTGCTTTTCATTGCTTCATACAAAAGGAACTTGAGACAGATCCTTAAATTACTTAGGCCGTTTAGCAATTTGGCGTTTTCGCATAAAAAGGGCTTTGTATCCTCCACTTCGCACTGTCTTTGGCATTCTAGATCTTCCCCCATAAAAAATATTCTTTATGAAACATTCTTCATTTACATTGTTTGTGTAGCTTGAGCTACTTAGTATGGAGTCAGGTCAATGTATGAGTTTATTCATTTTATTGTGATAGTTACTTATCTTCTATAGGTACTATTTATAAAGAGGTAACTTTTAGAGACAACGACAAGGCATAAAGGTAAACCGAAAACACGAAACACAAGCGCGATATATTCGACGCCCAGCGCCATCTATTGGTTTAGTTTGTAACTACTATCCTGAAGCGAAGTGAGGGCGGGCCACTAGTTATCACAATAAAATGAATAACCGTAATAAGAGACCGTTTGCAGGCCACGGGCAGTCATGTTCGCCACCGCGACGTACAAAACGACCAATGTCGTCAACATAACGCTATCTATCGGTTTTTGCATTTGCAAAAACCCAAATTGATATTCAATTTGGTTTGGTTTAAGTTGAGAGTCGATTGAAGAAATTTGACAGTTTTGTATACCTTGATGTGTTGGTTATATTTTCCCAAACTTTTCGCAAACATTTTGCAGAATTGAAACAGCAGATCACCATCTGGAGACGGGCGGCAGACTCTTTACCCCACTTCAGCAAGGATGAGCACGTGGTACGAGAGCGTCTCGAGAGGAAAGTGACGAAGCTCCACCATCAGCTCGAACTGCTGGAGAAGGAGAGCAGCAAGAGAGCCTTGTCCCAAGGACACGTTCCAAAGCACGCTTGACGAAATGAAAGAGAAGGTAAGTGAATTGCTACTTATTTGTAGATATTGTGGATAGATGGCGTTACATTGTCAGCTAACTTTCTTTCTGGAGCACACACACCGTGCCATGAATGGCACGTGAAGCTCTTTTGTCTGAACCATCGATTAATCCGTTTATTTTGTTTATTTTCAGTATAAAATACGAGACAAGTCCTTGCTGATAAAAAGCGACATTTTCCGTCGGATTTGTGGTTGCTGTCTTCTTTTTACACGCGCTTCCTGAGTTCAGTAAGTACATTGATTTTGTCCGTAAGATCATGGTACAATGGAGTCTACCTATCTCTATCTCTACTTTGTATCTTTGAATATCTTCCCTTTCGTTCCAGATCGTGTGTCGTTGGGCTGGACAGCGTTGCTGGGAGCAATCTTGTTGCTGACGCTGGCTGACCGTGAGGACTTAGAGCCCATTTTACATAGAGTGGAGTGGTCTACTCTGCTGTTCTTTGCTGCTCTCTTCGTTCTTATGGAAGTGAGTGCCATGGCCGCCCAGGGCGAAAGGCTGAATTGCCGTCTGGGGCTGAATGCGAATTTGCCGTTTGGGGCGGAAGACTAATTTGCCGTCTGGGGCGGAAGGCTAATTTGCCGTCTGGGGCGGAAGGCTAATTTGCCCCTCAGGGCGGAAGACTAATTTACCGCCTTGTTTTCTTCCTCGGCCCTATCCCAGACAGAATGGAGCCTAGATTTTGTAGGCCCCTAAATCTAAATATTTTTAATTTTTTTCAACTTTTTATTGATATTCATTTCTTATTTAGGTATGTTGCGTTATTATTTCTTAAGTTAGTTTTGTTATATTATCTTATTAGTTTTTAATATTTCCCTTCTGTTGTATAAGTAATATTTACCTGACTTAAAATATGCATGCCAAGTTTAGAAAAATATGCTACAATAAAAATATTTTTAACCAACTCTGTATACTTACCATATTTATTCAAGTAAAGTTATTGTATTGTAATGTATTTAATCTATTCTTTTTTTTTCAGGCTCTATCAAAGCTGGGTCTGATTGAGTTCATAGGCAACTTCACGGAATCATTAATCTTGAAAGTAGACGAGAGCGCAAGGTTGGCTGTTGCAATCCTGCTGATGTTATGGGTAAATCTTTACATTTATAAAGAGATAACTTCAATAGACAACGACAAGGCTTATAGGTAAACCGAAAACACGAAACGCTTGCGCGATGTAATTTAGCACAGCGCCATCTATTAGTTCATTTCTTAATTACGGTCCCGAAGCGAAGTGAGGGCGGGCCACTAGACCCACACTTGCGTCCTTTGAGCTAGGACAAGACGCCAACGCTCAAAGGACGCTAGTGTGGGTAGGTTGCTAAAGACACGTTTATTGGATAGCTAATTTGTTGTATACAGATTTTGGACTTATACCAATCCGAAAACCCACTTTGCTTGTGCGATGTAAGTTAGTACAGTGGCATCTGTTGGCAGTTTACGGAACTATTTCAACATAGATCTATAGATCATTGATGCTGTCGCTTGCAAGTGTTCTTAGTCTTTCGTCCATTTATCTATCGTGTTTTCTTTCTGCCACTTATCTTTTTTTTTTATATGATAGGTAGCAGACGAGCAGGCGGATCACCTGATGGTAAGCAATTGCCGCAGCCCATGGACACATGCAACACCAGTGGAGTCACAAGTGCGCTGCTAACCTTTTATCCCCTTCCCCCCCGATGGGCATCCGGTACCCTCACTCACTCGGCGAAACACAGCACAGGAGCTGCTTCACGATGGTTTTCTGTGAGGCAGTGGTATCACTCCGGTCGAGCCGGCCCATTCATGCCGAAGCATGTCTATCTAATTCTATCTAATTTATATTTATCTATCTAATTTATGGATGGCCCCTAATTTGTTTTTTGCCTCAGGTGTCAGGAGTGACGTCAGCATTCGTGGACAACATACCGTTGACAACGATGATGATCAGGATCGTGACGTCACTGGGCTCCAACCCATCGTTGAACCTGCCCCTCACCCCCCTGGTTTGGGCTCTGTCTTTTGGCGCTTGCTTGGGAGGTAAGTAGATCGATACCTACTGTTTACTGCAAAAGTGTACAAATCTTTTAGACTATAGTCAGGCCTGTATCGAACTTGCAAGTACATGCGGCGTCCCCTCCGGAGGGGCAAATTAGTAGAAAATCACGAACGAGCGGCGACGCACGCGCGACAGTTGCTTGCGATAGAAAGAGAACGCACTGAGTCTTCATTTCCATAAACGGTTTTTAGGAGTGGGCTTTCTGTACATGTACTATTAAGTATTCTGTGCTATAGTAATTAAGTCTTAAATTAGATAAATAAACACACACACACAATATCTCTCTCATTCATGTAGAGACCGTCTCGGGGTAGTCGAGCTCCATTCCAAACGACTTACAAAAATGTAGATTTTTTTTATATTGAGAGAACAATCAAGATGACCTTACTCCGCCTGATGGTGTCTGTGTCTGTCTATGGCATCGTAGCTCTCGAACAAGTGAACCGATTTTGATTTTGTTTTTTTCTTTGAAAGATGAATAAAGGGGGAGTGTTCTTAACTATGTGGGATAAAATCGATCAAAGATGGCCGCCGACACAAAGATATGGATTGTATGTATTATCACAACTCCCACAATATGGGTATCATAATAAAAGGGCTTGAGTAATAGAATATACAGGGTGTATCTGTAAACATTTACATCCCTTTCACCACGTGTTCTACCAACCATTCTGAACAACATTTGTTCTATGACTTTTGAAAATTCGCATAAAAAAATTGTCATCTTTCCATACAAAGTCAGTCACGTGAATTGGTCATTTTGTATGGGGAGTCGAACATTTTTTCAAAGAATTGAAAAGTTGTTGAACAAATGTTGTTCAGAATGGTTGATAGAACACGTAGTTAAAGGGATGTAAATGTTTACAGATACACCCTGTATTTATTGTGACAAATTTCAAATCCAAGATGGCCGCCGTCAGAAAATGACTGTCAACCTCGGAGGTTTTTTTAAATTTTCTTTTTTTTAACTTATTTTCCAGGTAACGGAACGCTAATAGGCGCGAGCGCAAACGTGGTCTGCGCAGGAGTGGCCGAGCAACACGGCTACAGATTCACCTTCATGCAGTTCTTTAAGATCGGTTTCCCGGTCATGATCGGCCATCTTGTTGTCGCGTCAGGGTATTTGTTGTTGTGCCATTGCGTTTTCACTTGGCACTAAAATGTCGATGATTTTTCAGTTGGCACTAAAAGTTTTAAGGTGCTGAAATACTTTAATGTCATACTCAGAGACGTTAAGGGGCTACAAGGACGAAACTAACGCCGCGAACCTATTTACACAGATTGTGGCGACTATAACATAGGTATTTATGAAGAAATTAAATTATATTTCTCGAGGACTCGACATTAAAGTCAACTTAAGATTGCATACATTCGTCCATCATAATAGTATTACAAGGTAGCCGCTGAAAACCAGCGTCGGGGCAGGTCACTCGGACCTGCACCGACAATTTGCTGAGCGGCCGCCTATTTGGCACATTTAATATTATTATAAATTTCTCTCTCTTCTTTTGTGTGTGTATGTTTTTCTTTTTTATTGTGTGTATTTTATTGTGTGTGATTTTGTGTCAAATAAAGTTTTAATTCATTCATTTTTTAATTCTTCATTCATTCATTCATTCCATAATATATCTAATTCGACTTAAATGTCGAGTACACGAGAACTGTCCCCCTGCTTCGCTGTCTTAATGTGGCTTCTAATATTTGTTGCCGTGTGACCGTTTTCACTTGGCACTAAAACTTATCATTGAGTAAGTTTTATTTTTGGTATAGCAATTCTTTGCAATATAAATTGCAAAGAATTGCTATACCAAAAATAAACTCATTCGTTTAGCAGTTTCATCTTAACTAGTGGTCAAATATTTGTAATAATGTTTCCACTGGATTTTGTATAAGTATACCTACAATATTGATGAGACTATCGTCAGCTCATTGCGAGTTAAGCACTTACAAAATTCGTCGGCTTAGTAAGGGGTTCGGATGGTGTAATATGGATAGCATATCTGCCCGGATTGCAGAAGGTTGTGGGTTCAAGTCCCACCTGAACCCTCCGAGGAATTTTTAAGTGCAATATTTACTTATCATTGAGTACTAAAATCTTTTTGGCGCAGGACTACGAGTTTTTTGGGGACTAATAAAATTTATTCGTTCATGAACGAAGTGTGTGATAATGTTATCGTTTTAATTTGGCATGTAAAATACGATATTTATACTTTTTCATAATTATTTTATTGTGGCTCTAACTGCCGCATTTAACTTTAATTGTCACTTTAAAAGATATTATGATAATATCCTGGTAAAATATGTCATTTAAAATACAAAAAGAAGAAAAAATATTGACCTTTATTTTAATACGCATAAAGACTATCCATAATTAAGATAATGGGCATTAAGGTAAAAAAATACGTCTCTGAATTCCGCAGCAAAGATTGGGATTTTAATGTTAGCATTAAATTAAAATTTGTAGTTGTTATTTTATGTGTAAAATTATAGTTTAATTATTTTTAAAAAATAACATGATCTAAAGTCTTTAAACTTAGAGAAAGTATCCAATAGAGTGGCTAAGCGCGTACCTATCACCGTAAGGGACAGATATCATAATAATATGATATCTGTCTGTTACATATTATGTAACCCGGCCAAATGAAAAATAACTACAAAATGGCGGATCGATGTGACTGAAGATTACTTCAGTACGGTAGCCTGTTATCTCTTACTACGACTGAATTTGGTTGGTTATTAGGTACGGTAGTAAAACTACGAACAAAAATTGCACTTAATTACTATGGGTTACTATTATGATTTATGATTTGCTGGGCGCAGTTCACAACTGACACAACTGAGCCCATCAAAAAAAGTGGAACTCTGACAAAGACAAAATCATGATTCTGTCTCTTTTACTCCTAGCGATTTCTGTATAATAGTGGTTCTGTTTACACGAATATTATTATTTGCGTGTCCTCTCTATGGATACTTTCTCTAAGTCTTTAAACCTGTAAGTAATTTGTAAGTTAAGATAAATTATTGTGTGATCAAAAGACAATGAAACCATTTTTTAATAATATATTTGATAAATAAATAGAAAATATCACTAATTAATACAGAAATAGTCTGTGATTACGGTACTTAACAAAACGAGTAACAATATTTATATAGTACCTACCTACGTACAGCGACACATTAAAGTATACCTACAAAACTGTGAAATTCCTTCAATCAACTCTCATCTTGCTGTCATATACACACACATTAAGTTGAATATCAATTGAGGAAATTTGACAGGTTGTGATACCTAACCTGATGTGTGACTGACTGTACCTTTTTTATCTGGTTGATATAGAGTAAGAAGTACCTATCTAATCTTTAGTTCAGAAGTACGAACTTTTCAAGAAATCGTATTTTATATCGTCCCCACAATGCACTACGATTATGTAGGTACTTAGCACGAAGCACCTTCGATGACATATCGTATCGTACCATTTCCTACAAAAAATACTTACATTGGATACGTTAGTTGTATAATCTGTGGACGGCCGTTCACGTTGCGATACTATCGATTCTGACGTTTGTGCGATCAATTTTAGTACTGCTTACGTACGATAGAGGGAGCTCTTCGATTTTCAAATATAGTTTACGATACACATACGCTATCAATAAAATTGTGCAATCAATCAATCAACAAGAAGTTGTGCAATCAATAAAATAATAGTGATGTGCCAATATCACCAATCTAATTTAATTAATTAACATAAAAAAATCAACCTTAACACTAATATGTAATTTTCTCGAAATAATATGCATCAAGAAATTTATGAAATTAATAGATGGCGCTACTGCCGCTTACGTCATAAAGTATGGTAGCCCCATTGGTTATTAAACATGGCAACTCCGAAATCCGTTGTCATTACTTTCTTGGTACACTATTATGCAAACTAAGTAACTCGTAATATTATGAGGTTTCGGCACTTCACCGTCCAAAAATATGTGTGATATTTAAAACTTTTGTAACAGTATTTTAGCGAACAAATCTTAGTGATGTAATACAAACTTATTCAAATATATCTTATGAGAATTTTACAGTTCAACTTTATTTTTATTCGTTTTTTTATATTTTTTATTGCGGCCAGATATTTTTTTCTTTATGATTTTTTAATGTTATTTTTTGTATGGAACAGTTAATTTTTATTTTGCGCAATTTAATAAAAAACGCAATAAAAATACGCAAAAAAATAAAATAAATGATTAAAATACGCAATTGAGATAATAAACTTTTTTGTACAGTGGCCAGCACATCAAGTTACTACAATCTGTCAAATTTCCTCAGTTGATATTGAACCAAACACGTTTGACATAAAAGTGAGGTTCGATTGAAGAAATTTGACAGATTGTAGTAACTTGATGTGCAGGCCACCGTACAATAGGTACGTAGTACTTAGTCTATTAAAATATTCACTACTAGTGGCCCACCCTCACTTCGTTTCGGAACAGTTGTTCTACTGTCTGCCAATAGATGGCGCTGGGAGTATATTGCAACACGCTAGAGGTTCGCCATTTCGGTTTGTATAATAATTTATAAGGTTTGTCGATGTCTATGGAGTTTATCTCTTTATAAAAAGTATAGATTTCATGATGGTTGGTTCTTGTTTGCAAAACTATATAGATTACTAAAGAAATTTTATACAATGATGAAGGTTAATACCATGATAGTACGGTGGCCAGCACATCAAGTTACTACAATCTGTCAAATTTCTTCAATAGAACCTCACTTTTATGTCAAACGTGTTTGGTTAGGTTAGGTTAGGTTAGGTTGAGGAAATTTGACAGATTGTAGTAACTTGATGTGCTGGCCACTGTACATAATGTTGCACATCATGTAATTTTACTACATATAAAGAGTGTAGCTGAACATTTACAATTTCACCACATCTTCTACTAACCATTCTGAACAACATGTTTTTCTAAGACTTTTTAATTCGTGGAAATTTTTCGACTTTCCATACAAAATGAATAAGTCACGTGACCGACTTTGTATGAAAAGTTGAATTTGATTTACTTAGGTATGCGAATTTCCAAAACTCATAGAAAAAAAAATGTTTTAAATGGTAGAAGACGTGGTTATAGGGATGTAGATGTTCACAGATACACCCTGTATAGACAATCATTATATTAAAATTAGTAAGTAGTACTAATAAATTATAACCCAATATGTAATATTTTAAAATTAAGTTTGAATGAATTGGTTTGAATAAGTTTTCAGTATTAAACTAAATGTAGATTTAATATTAAATGCCTAATAACTAAATATACACAGTCAGTAACAAAATGAAGTAAGCGTTCAAAGCTACCAAAGATATATGAGCAGTTTACTAAAACAGTTTTAACACACCTTATGGTATATTTTAATTTGAAGTCCTCGAACAACAAATTAAAACGTTACTTGGCATATACTGACATACCTGTCTTATTCGGTTCAGATATTTATGGTAAGTTTGAAAGCTAAGATCAATTTGATGCTGGCTGTAAGACATAATATTATTTAAATACGTTAATTGATCATACTTTTTAACAAATTATGAAATGAGTTCTTCACTTGGTTACAAATTAAATGGGTAGTGTGATTTTTTGACGTATTTTTGAATTTTATTTAATATTATTTATAACGTTACCTTAAAAGTTAACATAAATGATTTATAAATATGTGATGTTTTAGATTTAATTTTATTTTGTTAACGTTTTTAATGTACCTGGTCGAGTGAGTTATGATATTTAAATTAAATTAATTTATATTAATTTACTAACCAATGGAATACAACGGCTTAGCTACGTCTTCTACTAACCATTCAGAACATTTGTTCTCCAAATGAAATTCGCCAAAAATATTTTCGACTTTACAAACAATATTAACAAGTCACGTTACCGATGTAGTATGAAAAGTTGAAACTTTTTTATGCTTATTTTCCAAAAGACATAGAACAAAATGTTCTTCAAAATGGTTGGTAGTAGACGTGGTTGAAGGGATGTAAATGTTCACAGATACACCCTGTATTAGATACAACGGGCATGGTATTACACAGATGTTCACACCTGTAAGTTAGTAAAGTATCAGCCTATATACTGTCCCACTGCAGGGCAAAGGCCTCCATCATAGAAATCAAGTTATCACTACTATGATGGGATTAGGCTTAATCACCACGCGTGCCTAATGCGGATTGGTGATCACAAACCCGAGCTATGTTCGAAAAATTCGAAACATACTTTTGCTCGACCTGGGAATCGAACCCGGGACCCCGAGATCACGGCCCGGTACTTAAACCATTAGACCAACGGGGCGTTTTAAGTTAGTAATGAGTGAATAATATAACTTCAACAGAAGTTGTTAAGTTTTTTAAGTTATATCACAAATGACGTAATATTTAAGTTAATAAAGTTGTGTTTAAGTTTATTTTGCATCGTTTTATTTTTCTTTTTACAAAAAATCCGCTAAATGGCATAATTTTAACTGTGGGAGAGCCATGCTTCGGCATGAATGGGCCGGCTCGACCGGAGTGATACCACTGCCTCACAGAAAACCGGCGTGAAGCAGTTCCTGTGCTGTGTTTCGCCGAGTGAGTGAGGGTACCGGAGGCCCATCGGGGGGGAAGGGGATAAAAGGTTAGCAGTGCACTTGTGACTCCACTGGTGTTGCATGTGTCCATGGGCGGCGGCAATGGGGTATGGGAAAAAAAACCAAACATGTCCTAAATCGAAAACCATTTCGAGGCATTTGTCTTTCATACCATATTTTATTGCTTTTAAAATTTAAAAGCTTAGGATCAATGATATTTTCAATAAAATCGCGTTTGACCTTCATCTGACCCAAGGTCAGGAGAATTTTCAGCCATACTACACTAACAAGATAAAATAAATGCTACATTAGGCGACATCTACTGTGATTGACACTTAGTCTATCGGAACAAGCAACAGTTGGCGCTAGTTGTAATACAATAAAACCTTACCAACTATTTGACATTTATTTGAAAGGTGATATAAAATTGATTAGAGATACCTCTCTGTTTTTTGTTTTACCGGAATGTTGTCAGACAGTGATGTAAAATTCCCCCGATTAAAAGGGATTTTGCCCGCAATTAACATTTTACATATAATTTATTTGCCCCGATTTGGGGAAAAAAGCACGTGTAACACTATTAATATGGTGTAGCGTATTTGTGACGTCACAAGTGCGCTTGAATTTAAAATGTTTAAAAATTAATTAAAACATAACTACTGTCTTGATTACAAAAATATTCAAATTGATTACTTGAAATAGTAAAAGGTATTGAAATAAAATATAAAAAAGATACCTAAAAATTTGTTCCTATACCCCATTGCTTACCATCTGGTGATCCGCCTGCTCGAGCTCGTCTGCTACCTATCACATAAAAAAAAGGCATACTGTAAAACTGTCGGATGAATAACCAATAACCGTGGACCACCCACGGTTATTGGTTATTCATCCGATTCTGACCTTAATGTCAACCGCGCTTACTTCAAAATTAATCAAAGTTAATTTGCAGATAGTAAATATAAATGATGGTACGGATAAACATTGGGATTAAAAATGGCGGCACAACTATTCACTTATCGCTCGCACACTATTTGCGTCTATACTCGCACACGTGGGTACAGACTGACAAAAAATAATGCTGCGTTTCAATAAAAAATTGTGAGTTAGACGCGCTCTGTCTTTCCGTGGTTTTGAACCTTACTTGTAATTCCTCATTGCTATAGTCTATGTATGTACCACGGACGAAGCCGGGGCAGACCGCTAATAAATGTTTATTTTTTGCGAACAAATTCGTTTATAAATGCGATAATTATAAATTATTATTTGAGTATAAACAATTTAATTTTAGGAAAAAACTAGCGGCCGCCCGCGACTTCGTCCGCGTGGAAAAATAACTTTTTACCCCCCTTTTAACCCCTTACAACCCCCTTTTCGCAATAAAAAGTAGCCTATGTTCTTTCTCAGGGTCTAGATCATCTGTATACCAAATTTCATTTAAATCCGTTGAGTAGTTTTGGCGTGAAAGAGTAACAGACAGACAGACAGACAGACAGAGTTACTTTCGCATTTATAATATTAGTATGGATAATTTATCGCAATCTGAATTATTTTCATAGATTTTTTATAAGTATGTACTGTACAGTAAAAAATACTACTTACATAATAATAAAACCTATAAAACATATTATACTTCAATGTTATTTTAATTAATAAAATAACAAAACATTTTCAACGGTAACGATATTTTATACCATTCTTCAGTTATACTTATAAGTTATTGCATTTTTACATACTAAGTATGCTGACGGTACCGGCTCAACCCGCCGCCATTTCTAATCTCAATGTCTTAGGGCTGATTTTTCAATCTTCAGATAGCCACTATCAGTCAGTTAAATTAATAACCAACCAAAGTAAATGTCAATGTTAAAGCAAGAGAGATACGAATGACAACTAGTTTTCAATTGCGAAGTATAAAACCATATCTGACGAATAACCTGTTATCCATGCATTGAAAAATCAGCCCTTAGAATAATAACTCTATAGAAACCTAATGCGTCCGCACAATCTAAGCTTAGTAGGTGGTATCCTAACCTCAGAACAATAACTAAAGCAATAGAAGCCCTACTAAAAAAAAAGCTACGTACAGCTATCTTATTCACATTGATGATACATCGTGCACGAGAGTAAGCGATATTACGTTGAAGGCTGAAAGATGGAAGGACGAAGGTTGGTGACAACCTTCTGAATTACGAATGTCCAGATGTATATCCATCCCTTTTTGACACATTTACAATATCATAAGAGAAAATAGTACAAACTGCTGTATTCTGTTGCTATTTTAGTACGGTTTCTATTGCTTTAGTTATTGTTCTGAGCCTTCTATAGAGTTATTATTCTAAGCTCAATGTTTATCCGCACGGGTAGTATGGCTGTTCGTGCAAAAACCTTAATTACAAAATCAATTCATAAAAGCATAACACATCATAACGTAATATTTTAACGCTGATCTACAACTTTGGTCAGCCATCCTGATGGACATCTCAATCTTGTCTTAACCCTTAATTCGACGACGTCCAGTATACTTCCCATTGAACGAAAAAATAAATACATAAAAAAATTGACCATGAATCTAAAACATTAGGTGTGTAATTTAACCATGAAGTATCCACCTACACTATGAAAAATTGGCAATGCTTTTACATTGATGGTACACGAGTTATCACCAGCGAGACAGCAGGAGGGAAGGACGAGCTACGCGGGCTCTCGGTAATTTGCATTTTATTCATTGTTTCACAACTTATTTTCTTGTATTATTATTAAAAACAAAAGATTACATATCCGAAAAGCTATGTATAATATTTTTATTGTCTTACTAAGTTTTGTTTAGTTTTTACGATGTCAACAACATGCAGTATACTTCCCGTTGCCGAATAACTAGTAAACACACTACTCAATACTATGTCCAGTATACTTCCCCTTGCCAAGGTAACAGTCAGTCGGATAATCGAGTAATTTAAGGGATCCGCACATAAAATAATAATTAATGTAAGCTTAAATTAATATTTTAGAGCTTCAAGTTCAGAGAACAGCGCTTAGTAGCATTAATGTTGCCTAAAAATGCTCCCTCTGCTATAGATAATGGGTCTGATGTACTGAAACTGAGAATGAGGAAGAAATTGTTGTACAAGTATCTGAAGAGTTAACTTCCTAACGTGTAATTGTCTTCCTAAGTGAAATTGAATCAATTCTAACCCGTCGGTTTCCCAGCCGGCGCTGGTTGGGCTCTCCCAGGACTGAGGACGTTATCTGAGCCGGTCAATGGGCCTCTCAATCTAAAACACTTGGGGCTATTCCTGGCTTATCCCGGGGCTTTGGAGCGGGACAGGGGCTCATAAGACGCACCCTAGTGCTGCGGCCCACTCATGGACAGTGAGGCACACCAGCACGGCCTTTACTCCAAACGTCCGGAGCTAAAAAAACCCCTCGGGCAGCTCCTACTACCCTCCGATAAAGCCCTCACCGGGCGGTGTCCAAATCGCTGGAATGCGGTAAGGGCGTCTAGGGCAAGAGTTCCTACAGAATTTCCCACAAATCCGCACCCTGCTGTAGGGCGAGTGCCATTTCGGCCACTTATGAAGGCTCCAGTCACTCAGAGGGCAATGAAGGGGGCCATGCTTGAAATCTCCTTGCGTGTCAGAAATTATGAGGCCTGCAGGAGATCTAAGGTCGCAGACATAGCCTAAAGAGTTTCGTGGCTCAAGTGGCAACGGGCAGGCCACATTGGGAGGAGAATAGACGGCTGTGGGGCGGAAAGATCCTTGAGTGGAGGCCGCTTCAGGAAGTCGTAGCCACAGAGAACATTGAATATTAGGAAAGTCGTAGCCATGGCAGGCCCCCTCAACCGGACCGACGGGACCGATCTGTCAGGAGAACTATTACACATTGGCTGAAAATGATGCTGATGATCTTTAGACCACTATGTTTAATATACCTACTTAAGAATTGATTATAGTCTCATATTTTTGAATAAGCTAAATGTCGTTTTTTATGAAGATTTTATATAAAATAATGTCAAGACGTGTTTTTTCTATTTTATAGTTCCTAAAGCAACTTTGGTAATATAATTGTGAGACAAATTATCTAAAAAAATAAATATTACTCTACGGAATCCTTTGTTTCTTATACGAGTATTCTATCCTTTCGACAACGGGAAGTATGCTGCACATAGTTGGAGTTCATCTAATTCTTATAAACTTGGCAACGTCCAGTATAATGTTCTGTTTTAGGGATAGGAGGCAGGAAATGAAAACATTTAAGTTTTAGTTATAACTTGCTGTAATACTTGACATACACGATATCTATTGACACACTGTTGTTTTTTATGTTTTTTATATTTAAATTGAATGCCGTGTTGGCTTTGACATTCCAATAACCATGCAGGTTTAACACCCCCCCGCAAAGCGAACACCCTGTATAAAAGAAGACCGAGCAAAAATACAGCACGTACAAAAAACACAACACACCCTATATACAATACACACATACATCCTATATATAAACGCACACAAAAAAAAACATCCTGTATAAAAACACCTAAACCTACTTTACACACCTATCAACTATCTACACCAAAACATGATTACAAAAAAAATATTCTGAACGCGACTTTACACTATACATAAACCTAACCCTACTGTACATTTATTATGCTTCAGTTTCGGCAAAGGTTTAGTGAAGATGTCGGCGATCATGTCGTGGGTAGATATATACACTAGGTTGATATTATGGTGTGAAAGTGATTCACGAATGAAGTGGTGCCTGATGTCGATATGTTTAGTGCGTGAATGGAATGTATGATTGTGAGCGAGCTTCAGTGCACTTTGATTGTCGGTATGGATGACGATGGGATGGGCGATGATGAAGATTTCACTGATGAGTGACTGGAGGTATATTGCCTCCTTACAAGCTTCAGCCAAAGCCATGTACTCGGCTTCCGTGGTAGAAAGCGCGACAGTACGCTGCTTGCGTGCTTCCCAAGAGATTGGAGAGCCACTCATCAGGAAAGCGAACCCTGTGAATGATCTACGGTCCACAAGATTGTTTCCATAGTCCGCATCCACGTATCCTACTGGACAGAACTGGGCTGTTCGGTGAAAATGCAGCCGAAGTGCTTTTGACCCTTTCAGGTAGCGAAGAACTCGCTTAGCGGCCCTGAAGTGTACCCCCCCGTAATTTGCATTGAACTGAGAGAGGTATGAGACCGCATGGGCAATGTCGGGTCTAGTACATATCGCAATGTACATTAGTGAGCCGATAAGCTCCTGGTACGGTAGTTCTGGATTGTCCTCTTCCTTGTTAGGGACAGTCAGTTTTAGACCGGGTTCAAAAGGGGTGGTGACAGATAATGCATCTGTCATGCCAAATTTATTTAATAGATTTTCGATATATTTTGTTTGATCCAAATAAATATTACCAGCAGTCTGGTGTACTCTCATGCCAAGACAATCCTTGCATACTCCAAGGTCTTTGACAGTGAAAGTATGTTTCAGTTGGTCTTTGAATAGGTTCTTCATTCTGTCACAAGTTGACACGACGAAGAAGTCATCGACAAAGACAGCAACGAGAAGCAGGTCATTGCCCTTTCGTCTGTAGTACAGACAATGCTCGTTTGCCGATTGTTTCAGCAAGAGTTTGCGCATAGCGTCGCAAACTTTAGCGTTCCACTGACGTGGCGCTTGCTTGAGACCATATAGTGCTTTTTTAAGTAAGCACACCTTATCTTTTGGATTAGTGGAGAAACCTTCAGGTTGCTCCATGTAGATTTCCTCCTCTAAGTCGCCATTTAGAAAGGCGGTTTCTACATCGAGGTGGTCTACCGTCAATCCATGATGAGCAGCAAATGCAAATAAAAGTCTAACAGAAGACAGTCTAGCAACTGGTGAAAAAGTTTCGCCATAGTCAACTCCCGCTACTTGAGTGAAGCCTTTAGCTACTAGTCTGGCCTTGTACTTTGTGACATTACCACTAGTATCCTTTTTTATTTTATACACCCATTTACATTTGGTAGTTTTTCTACCTGCGGGTCTGTCGACAAGAATCCAAGTTCCATGTTTATTGAGAGAGTCAAATTCAGCCTTCATGGCTTCCAGCCATTTGCCTTTCTCCGGGTGATCGAGGACTTCTTTGAAGGTCTCTGGTTCCCAATCTGAGGTCATGTGGAGCTGCTCCTCATACCGTTGAGGAGGGCGCCTGTCCCGAGTTGGGTATCTTCTCTGAACTTCAGGTGCGGGCTCTGGAGAAGGATCAGGATCTTCGGTCGAACTCGAAACCTCGGGGATCACAGGTGCATCTGAATCTGTATTTAAAGTTGACGTGTCAGACGTCACAGATGTACCTGGTTGCGGTTGGCGTTCTCTTTGTGAAACTATTGGTTCTTCGTCCATTGGTATAAAAACTTGTTGAGGTTGAGGTAGTGGTGGAGATGGCACATTGCTGTCAGTGGGTTGCAGGTTAGGCTGGTGCAGCCTTTGTCTTCTAAGAAGACGACATCTCTCGATATAATAATATTCCGTGGCGATTGGGGGTCTATAAGACGATAGCCTTTGGTTTCGGTAGAGTAACCGACGAAGATACATGTTTGCGTCTTAGATTCCAGCTTAGTACGTTTCTCTTTGGGTACTAAAGCGTGGGCTTCACAACCAAATACCCTCAGGTGAGAGAGGTTGATTTTTCGTCCACTCCACACTTCCTCTGGAATTTTGTTCTTTAACGCTTGTGTAGGCAACCGGTTCTTAAGATAAATTGCAGTGTTTACTACTTCGCCCCAATACGCTAGAGGTAGGTTGGAATCTTTGAGCATGGATCTGGCTTTTTCGATGATAGTCCTGTTAGCGCGTTCGGAGACGCCGTTCTGCTGAGGAGTGTACGGAACCGTGGTCTGGTGTATGATACCGTTCTCTTTTAAGAAGGTAGACATATCCTTATTTACATACTCACGCCCGTTGTCAGAACGCAGAACTTTTATCTTTTCACCAGTCTGATTCTCTACTAAGTGCTTAAATTCTACAAATTTAGTAAAAACCTCTGATTTCGATTTTAAAAGATATCCAAAAGTTTTGCGACTAAAGTCGTCTGTAAATGTTAGCAAATATAGGGCACCGCCCCACGAGTGCGTACTCATAGGTCCGCAAAGGTCCGAATGAATTAATTGTAGAACCTTACTCGACTTGCTACAAGAACTTTTGAAAGGTTTTTTAGCTAACTTGCCTTGCAGGCACGGAACACACTTTTCCGTAAATTTCCCGCTAAAATCTATGCCTACTAACTTACTTTTTAAAAGCTGCATAGTATTGGCATTGAGATGGCCAAGACGTCTATGCCACAACAAAGGTGACTCTTTCGTAGGTGTGTACAAAGCATGAGATTTGTCGACATCTAGCTTGTACATGCCCTTATAATTTGAGCCTGTCGCTATGACTTGACCCGTCAGTTGACATCCACCTGCCAAAGTGATTATCGCGCCTTTGGATGTAAATAAAACATCGTAGCCTTTTGTAGTTAAATTACTTACCGATAAAAGGCTAGTGGCTAAACGAGGAACGTAAAGTACATCGCTTATTTTATGTACATTGTCGGAAATATTAATATTTACAGTACCTTTACCCTCACTCAGAATTTGGTTCTTGTTGGCTACTTGGATGGGAATGATGTGGGAGGACATGGAGTCAAACCAATCTTTCCGATTGCTCATATGTGAGCTTGCACCAGAATCTATGAACCAATCTTGTGAACCTGTGGATGAAGGATGAGTTAAACAAGATGAAAGTGTAAATTCTAATGTATTATGAGAATAAACCTTTGCCGAAGCTTTCTTGTTCTTATTCCTACAATCTGACACTAAATGACCTAACTTTTTACAGTATGTACAGAATTTCTTCTTCGGTTTAGTCAGTAGCGCCGTAGGATCCTCAGGTCTGGTACTGGTAGTGCGACATGGTCGAGAGTCTTCCTTTAGAAGAGCTGCCACTACGTTCTCCGACGTTATTCGAGCGTTGGAATGCTCGAGAGCCATGACGAGCGCTTTGTACTCGTCTGGGAGTCCAGCCAAGATGATGATCGCCAGGAACTCATCTTCTACTCCTGCTCCTATTCCTTGTAATTCTTGTTGTATGCCAAGGGAAGTGTGTACATAGCTTTGGAGGTTTCCACGATATTGGTTGGAAAGCAACTTTTTCATGAGTTGCAGTCTCCTAGTTAGACCACTATCAGCATAAGCCTTCTTGAGGCTGTTAAAGGTGTCATAAGCTGTTTAGCTCCTCGAATCACTGGGTATATAGATTCTTCACACGTCAAGCATATTTTAGCTCGCGCTTTGGCGTCTTTACGCTTGGCGTCAGGGTCCTCGGAGTCGATGGGTGATGTTACGACGTCCCATAGATCCAGGTCCGTGAGCAAACATTCTATTGAAAATACCCAAGTGTTGAAATTTCTTCCGTTCAACTTGTTGATGGAGACACCATGGGATTCGTGCCGAGTGCCGTGAGGCACCGATGGGTTATCCATAGCACGTTATTTGTGTAATTTGCGCTCTTCAATGCGTTGCGCTGCCCATAACCTTCTGTTTTAGGGATAGGAGGCAGGAAATGAAAACATTTAAGTTTTAGTTATAACTTGCTGTAATACTTGACATACACGATATCTATTGACACACTGTTGTTTTTTATGTTTTTTATATTTAAATTGAATGCCGTGTTGGCTTTGACATTCCAATAACCATGCAGGTTTAACATAATGGACAAAGGTTTTCTGGGTAACTGAAATAGGTAGATTTTTTCAGATATTTTTCCCAGGATCCTTGACAAGCTAAAACCAAAATCTAGTAACTAATTGACAAATTTAATTAAAAAAAAATCTTGTCGAATTAAGGGTTAAGTAGGTATAGGTACTCTTGTTCATAATCATGTGGAGTAAACTGACACATGTCCATGTGTCATCTTCATACATTATCACTCAATTTAACAGATGCAAAATGTCAAAATGTATAGAAACTTGCCATTTGCATCTGTCAGTTCACTCCACATGATTAAAAACCAGAGCGTAAAGTTGACATTCTGCAATATTAGCACTCTGTGATCACTCGTGATAAAAATAATATAAGCCTCAATGTCAGTGCGCTAATAACAAGCATTCCTAGCGCGCGTGTGCACGGCCATCTTGGAATACACAAAAGAAATAAACGGTTAAACAAAATACGCGCGAAAATAACGCCAGCTCGTTCTGTTAGGCCATATTTTGTTCGATATTCAAACAATAAACGAGTTAAATGGATCAGATAATGTGCTTGGTTTAGTTTAATTATTTAAGTTTTTGTTGATTGTTGTACAAGAAGGTTGCTAAATGTTTGTATGTAAGAGCTGATTAAGTACTGGTTTTCAAGCGGAATTAAGTTCTAAGAATTGGTGAGTACTTAAGTATCTATAATAAGGGCCTCGTTCACCACCTCTGAGTAAAGTGTCAAATAATTTACTTGTCAATTAAAGTGGGTTCGGAGAAAATTGCCCCCTGGTATTTGTATTGAAAAAAAATATATTTAAATTAAACTAGGCCGCGGACTAGGGGCCAATTTTCCCGAATCCACTTTGATTGACAAGTAAATTATTTGACACTTTACTCAGAGGTGGTGAACGACGCCCTATGTATTCTAATTAATGTTTTTATAGTGGATAGGTATGGACAGCGTCACGTAACGTATTCAAATTTGTTTTTTCTTTTAATATATTAGAACCATCACTTTCTGGTTCTGGTCCCAAACGAAGGTTTTCTCTTTTAACATGGAAACCAGGAACAACGTACATCCAATACAGGTTTGCTTCAACTTCGATCAAGTGTTAAGGGGCTACACGAATGAAACTAGCGCCGCCAACTTATTTACACTGTATCAGCCTATATACTGTCCCACTGCAGGGCAAAGGCCTCCATCATAGAAATCAAGTTATCACTACTATGATGGGATTAGGCTTAATCACCACGCTTGCCTAATGCGGATTGGTGATCACAAACCCGAGCTATGTTCGAAAAATTCGAAACATACTTTTGCTCGACCCGAGAATCGAACCCGGGACCCCGAGATCACGGCCCGGTACTTAAACCACTAGACCAACGGGGCGTCACGTCATTGTAGCGAAAATACGATATTTTTTAAGAAAGCAAAACATTACAGACTTAGATAAAAGTAAATTGAATTTTTCAAGATGCAATAAAATATATAAAACAAGCGAGAAGTAACAATAATGTTAATTATTGCTAAAAGTGGCCGTTTTTAGCAATAATTAACATTATTGTTACATGTCGCGTGTTAGAAATATTGTATTTCATCTTGAAAAATCCAATTTACTTGGATCTAAGTCTGTAATGTTTTATTTTCTTCAAAAATATCATATTTTTGCAACACTCAGTGTAAATAAGTAGGTTGGCGGCGCTAGTTTCATTCGTATAGCCCTTTAACTAACGATGGCCCGCCCTTACTTAGTTTTGGGGCATTACACAGTGGTCTACCAATAGATGGCGCCCATCTTTCGATGAAAAAACAAAGAAGGTAAGTACCTATTACCTCTTCAAAATGCGTTTCATTGTGATTATGACATTCAAAGTGCGTTTCATAATTGTGATTAACATAGATCGATCTAGGCAAAACCAGCGGAAACCTGATGCGTTCCAATACGCATATTTGTATACTTAACTACACAATTTTATGTACAGTTTATGCCTTCGGCCAAGTCTAACGACCTGCATGACAAACAAGCGATTTGTACCTATAATAATTATTATGTTCTCTATCATCATTAAAATTAAATAATCTTTAACAATGGCTGTATCCTCTTTTTATACTAGAGTCAGCAAACGAGAAAACGGGTCACCTGCTGATAAGTGGTCACCGCCGCCCATGCATCGGTGAGATGAGAGAAGTCGCTGATGCGTTGCCGACCTTTTATTTTAAGAAGGAGTACGAGTGCTGAAGTGCCTTTCCCCCTGCAAACCTACACGTACGCTACAGGGTGGCAGACAAGCAGATGGATTACCTGACGTTAAACGTTTCCTGCCACCCGCAACACAAGGGAACTATCAGCTTAGATTAAATAAGATTTTATCTAAGCCTATCTACATTCTATCTGAAAATTCGCGGTTTACTCTGAGTGAGGCCGATAGTATCACTCCGGTCAAGACAACATACATTATTGTTGATCAAACGAACTTCTGGAAGTGAAGTTCGATCGATATTATAATATAGTTGCTTCATTCGACGACGTTGCGACGACCCGTTTAGCGCAATGGGTTTGAGACGTAAGGGTCGCGGGTTCGATTCCCGCATCAACACAAATGTTTGTTGATGAAACAGATATTTGTGTTGGGTCTGAGTGTTTGTAGTTCCTTCGTTGTTTCTGGTTTCCATAGTACAAGGGAAAACCTTTGTTTGGGACCAGGACAATGTATGTGATGTTGTCTCAATTTATTATTATTATTATTCGAAGATATAAAAACATGGTTAAAATTATATCTGGAGAATGAAGCAACGTTATATAATTGATGATCAAACGAACTTCAGGAAGTGACGTTCGATCGATATTATACCTATTAATTTTAACCATGTTTTATATCTTCGAATGAAGCAACGTTATATAATCGCCTGGTGAATATTATTTTTTGTATGGAACAGCTGATTTTTATGTTGCTCATTTTAATGATTTACTTAGTTAACATGTTAAAAGAAATAGAAATAGAAGAAATAGAAAAAATCTTTATTCAAGTTAGGTCCATACAGAACACTTATGAATGTCAAAACATAATACAATCTAAGTACCACTAGTTCGGAACGTCGATTTCTACTGAGAAGACACCAGCAAGAAACTCAGTAGTTACTCTTTTCAAATAGTAATAAGTTACAGAGTTTCATTTGAGCAAAATAACTTACAATAATACAAGGAAATAGACTACTATGTATGACAATTATTTTTCTTTATCGTTGAGATAATGGTCAGATTTAAATAAAAGTTATAGATAAACGCACACAATAACATCAATGAAAGCTAATAAATTAACATGTCCAGGAATCTTTATCATCCAAAAGAAGACTTCGTGTTAACTAATAGGGTATTTGACAAAAAAAAATTATGTGTTTAATCAAAAGACCTCTCAATTTAAGAAACATTATTGAAAGAATTGCTTGATTCTGATTTGAATCACCTGAGATATCACAACTTTAAAAGCACATATTTTGGGCAAGCCCAAAAACGCTCTATACAAATGGCTACAGGCAAGTGACGTCACACGCTTGTATCTTGTATGCGCGTCTAGTAAATTTTGTTTGGTAGCTATATCAAATGTTTCGTTTAAGTAAATGGTTTCATAATAAAAGTTGGTGGAAAATGTACGGGTAGTTCAATGATATAATTATTTTTTTTAAATTGTATACTTTAAAAATGGACTTGCCCATGAAACTTTGAATGCTCATAAAACCAGCTAGACGTTATATTTTTAACTGAAAATGTTGGCCATTGGTTCTCATTTACCAGTATTTTGGAAAAGTATAAATATTTTTTACTATATCGAAATTAGTCAAATACCCTATTATGAGGGCATAGCAGTAGCAGACGAGCGACGAGAGTTTTAATCCAAAAAACTCTCGTCGCTCGTCTGCTACCTATCACATAAAAAAAGAAAAAAAAACGACTAAAATTTTACGGCGTATAACTTATCTAAGTACTATGTGCATAGCAATTTTTTAGATTAACACGTCGATAGTCAGCTAGCATCTAACAATAAAATCTTTATGTTGTGAGATAGCATTTATCTTTAGCTAGATAACGTTAGGGTTCCGGAGTCCCTACCGGAACCCTTATAGTTTCGCCATATCCGTCCATCCGTATGTCCGTCCGTCCTAGCTCAGAGACCCTTAGTGATGGAATACTTGTTTTTTTATGTGATGTAGCAGACGAGCAGATGGATCACCTGATGGTAAGCAATTGCCGCCGCCCATAGACATCTGCAACACCAGTAGAGTCACAAGTGCGCCGCAACCTTTTATTTAATAATTTAATTTAATGCATATTGATTGTACTCTGTAGTTGTGCCTAAATCTATACTATTTATAAAGAGGTTAATCTCATAGTCCACGTCTCAACTTATATGTAAACCGAAACACGAAACACTTACGCGATGTAATTGACTCCCAGCGCCATCTATTGATAGATAGTGGAACTACTTTCCCGAAACGAAGTGAGGGCGGGCCACTAGTAAATAACTAAAAGAACGTGGTTAAAGAGATATTATATAAACGTTTGTTTACAGATACACCTGTTTACTTAACCATGAGTCAAATTTGGAACCGCCTCAAGACTTGGGGAAGACCTCAGGTGGAAGAGGGCCTCAGCCGAAGTAGGTACTCCTTGGTTTCCACCAGTGAGGTGACGGCGGAGTCTTTGCAGCTTTGGCTGGAATTACCAGAAGAGGTCAAGTACGATCCAGCTCTGAAACAAATCAGGGAAATGTATGAGAAGAAACATGGTGAGAACATTTATATATTTTAATAGGTATACTACCTAATTAGCAAACTGAAGTGGCAGTGGGCTGGTCACATTAACCGCAGAACTGACAACCATTGGATCCGTAAAGTCCTTGAGCGAAGCGGTGTTGGACGCCTGCGACAAGATGGGATGATGACATTCGAAGGCTGGCTGGTGTGGGCTGGATGAAAGTGGCCGAAAATCGGGAGCGGTGGCGTGCATTAGGAGAGACCTATGTCCAGCTGTGGACGAGTGTGGGTTACTGATAATGATAAATAGGTATACTTAGTAATCACAGGGCGTCCCACGGCCATGCCACATGGAGGGAGAGTACCTTTAATATTTGTAGATGGAACATTCTACTGAAAGAAATATACTGCGTCGATGGCTGATATTGGTTCCAATATAAATTAGTTTTAAAAACTTTTGCACATTACACTACACATTATCATAAAAAAAATACATTGCATAAATATTCGCACATCCATATAGATAAGTCAAGGATTCTATTATTTGTCTCTGGTGCCATGGCTATCGTATGATAATTGGTTAGTTCCACGTTAGCCATTTATGCTGGTAAGCCACAACCACTTTGATGATTTTGTTATGAGGAAAACGAAACTATGGAGATTTCAAACATAATAATTATTAAAGACATTAAGTATATTACGTTTGAAACAAAATCAACAAAAGCTAAATCCTAATCCTAACTAATAGGTATGTATTAGTGCTAATATTATAAATGCGATTAAAAAAAAACTGATTAACGTCGTAAGGCCCAGACAGCAGACACTTGCTTCGTACTTATGAGGCTTTTGGGTGACGTTAAACTCTCTTACTACGACTGAATTTGGTTGGTTAATACGGTAGTAAAAATACGAACAAAAATCGCACTTAATTACTATGGGTTACTATGGCAACTAGCTTTGTTGGGCGCAGTTTATAGCTGACAAAAAATCATGATTCTGTCTCTTTTACTCTTAGCGATTTCTGTATATAGTTGTTCCGTTTACACGAATATTATTATTGGCGTGGCCTCTATATTTGATACTTTCTCTAAGCGTTAGGTATACTACATTGCACCTGTCTTTTTCATCTTCTAAATATATCAAATGAGTCTAAAATGCTATTGCTATTGCCATTTGTTTACATTTTTTTGAATAAAAAAACGCTGGTCGAGTTGAGACCCCTGTCCGAACTAATTTACTTCAAATAAAGGGTCTGGACAGACAGACAGACAGACGGACAACAAAGTGATCCTACTATAAGGGTTCCGTTTTTTCCTTTTGAGGTACGGAACCCTAAAAAGTGTATTTTTTTATCATTCCAGGTCCAGATAGAATACCCGTTACTCCAGATAACAGTGCTGTATCTGAAAACAGGCGTTTGCATCCAGTGAAGTCTGCACCGGTCCTGGGAGCTGATGCTGAATCCGATGATGGGGATAAAGTTAAACATATCTTCGATATTATTGAGGAGGCGCCTGTGGAGAAACATGAAGAGAAAAAGTAAGAAATACGTAGTTATACCCATCGACCTGCTATGGGTGGATCTTGAAACGCACGATTTACGCTTTACGATTGCAGTTCACAGAATTCTAAACTCTGATTCATAATCATGTAAAGTAAACTGACAGATGTCAATGTGTCATCCCCATACATTATCACTCAATTTGACACATGCAAAATGTCAAAATGCATAGATACTTGTCATTTTCATCTGTCAGTTTACTTTACATGATTATGAATCAGAGTTTAGATAAGTACCTGCCAAGTTTCAACAGTATAACTCTATAGTTTCGGAAAAATTGGCTCTGACATACAGACGGACGGACAGACAGACTTGACGAATCTATAAGGGTTTGGTTGTTTGCCATTTGAATAAATAAAAAAGAAAAAGGAAAAAAAGTTAAAAAGCTAAAAAGGGATGCAAGTATCTTCTCCTTAGTCTGTAAAGGGATGTTAATGTTCACAGATACATTCTGTATTACCTAACTGTGATTTTTGTTTCAGATCTGAGAATATCACGTTTAAAATAAAGAAATCGAGGGTAAGAGGTTTTATATTTCATAATAGTTCATCATTATCATTTCAGCCAATAGACGTCCACTGCGGGACAGGTCTCCCCCAATGTTCTCCACACAGATAGGTCCTGTGCCACCCGCATCCAAGAGACTCCCGCGACGTGCTCTAGATCGTCGGCCCACCTGGTGGGAGGCCTGCCACAGCTGCGGCCTCCACTGCCACTGCTGTTGGGATGAAAAGGTCCTTGTCCTTTCCACCCCAACAGCTGTCTGTTCTCCTCGCAATGTGCCCTGCCCATTGCCACTTGAGCCACGCAATTCTTTGGGCTATGTTCGCGACCTTAGATCTCCTGCGGATCACATTATTTACCGGTCTACATAAAACATTTGTGACCGTGGTAGTGGCACGCTTTGGCTTGAATGAGTTGGCTCGACCGGAGTGATACCAGGTGAAGCACTTATAACTCCGTTAGTATTTCGGTTATTTTGGGCGGTGGCAATCACTTACCCGAGCCTTTGAAGGGCGTTTAATTTTATTTTCATTTGATATTAATTTGTTTGTAATCCGATTTTAATTAAATTTTTTTATATTACAAAAGTCACAGAACACTGGTAGAACACGTGGTTTACGGAGTGAAATGTTCACTGATACACCCTGTATACTATTCAACTGCAGGGCATAGGCCTCTATCATAATTGAGTCATCGCTACTATTGTGGAACTAAGCTTAATCACCAACTTGCCTAATGCGGATTGGTGATCACAAATACTTTGCTCGACCCGGGAACCGAACCCAGGACCCCGAATTCACGGACCGGTACTTAAACCAATAATAAGAGGGCACTTAAATTTGAAATATTTTTCAGGTAAATCAAGCCAAATACTACACAAAGATGACATTACTCCTGGCTTGTTGGGTTTTCTTCACCGCCGTATTTCTAACTCACAACGAAAAACATGAAGTATTTAGGAACTCTTCAATAAACCCTGGAGAAGAGAAAAGTAGGTATTTATTAGCAGGTAAACAAGAGGAATGTACCACTCACATCCAATGAATTTCCGTGACCTTCACTAGATCGTCGGTCCACCTTGTGAGGAGCTGGCATGGCTGCGACTTCCTGTACGCGGCCCCCACTCAAGGACCTTTCCACCCCAACGGCCGCCTGTTCTCCTCACAATGCCCTGCCTTTTGCCACTTGAGCCACGCAATTCTTTGGGCTATGTCTGTGACCTTTACATCTCCTACAGATCTCATGATTTCTGACACGATCACGCAAGGATATTCCGAGTACCTATTCTTACTCCGAGTCTCCGACTATAGAAGACCGAGCTGTGTGGACAACATTTGGGGGAGACTTAATGTCCAGCAGTCGACGTGTATTGGCGGCAGTGATGATGATGATGATGAAATAAGGGGACATCGATAAGTTACACAACGTGGAGTTTCATGATTTTATTTCACAGTTGCTCACATTTGTCCCCCCCTATTTCTCCCCTCATTTCATCGAATTTAAAAGGAGAATCTGATAGGGTGACTGATTGATGGGGATTACCCAATCACCGTCACCCAAGTGAGTGGTTTGGGCTGTAGCACGGCCATTAGGACGAAACTTGACATTTGGGGAAGCGATTCCTAATAGAGTGAGGACAAAGAAAGGATTTTTATATATTAATTAAACCCTTAGGGGAGTAAAAAGGGGATTGGACATTTATTTGAAAATCTGTATTCTCGATGTTAAGAAATTGAAAATTTGTAATTAAATTTATGATTTGAAATAGAAAGTAACTCAATTAAATGTTAATGGTGAATTACCCTTTGAGGGGTTCTAATAGAGGGGATGAAATACAGTTTCAGGGTTATGCAATTTTTTATGTTAAAATGAAGAAAATCGCCTACCATCAGGCAATAAAAACATACTAATCCCTTGTATAACTTTTTAGATTACACCCTCAATTTTGAAATAAACGACCCAAGGGTTCTAGTTAAGCTGTCAGGTCCATTTTTGTCAGAAAATGGGGAGATAAAGCTCAACTCATCAGAACTTGAAAAGACGCAGCGACTGACGGTGTGGATGGAGACACACAGCGACCTTACTGACATTGAAGTAAGTCTACGGGTCACTCTTTGGAGAAATCATGGAGAGTCGAAGAGGAGATGATGGAGAAATCATAGGATTCCTAGCCTAAGTCTCTTCTTATTGTATGCAGTACCTAGTTACCTTCGTGGTGCTATCTAGAGCTTATGTGTGGACTGTAGATTGTTTTATTATAGGTACATACTGGCTTATGATGGGTGGACTAACTAGCAGGGATAGTTCAATCAAAGAAAGAAAGAAAAATCTTTATTTGGTCCGATATTACAATAAATAAATACACTGAAATTTAAAAGCGAAATTAACTGGAACAAAATGGCGCCCACTCAGCATATGGCACGGCCGGGGGAGTAGCCCCGATCACACCGCTGGTATTCTGTGGAAGCCAGTCACAAACCCTGTTTCCAATCATGTAGGTGCATTTAATGACCCATGTACATTTACACTTTTTACACGTATATTCTTCTATGATTGATTAGTAATTGTTATATAAATTATTACCAATTGCTGTGGAGCATGTTTTCATTATCTACTTATTAGTTATATTTTCCCAGTTTATGTACGAATCATGGCTTGTAAAACTGACCACGTTGATGTATTACGCGTACTATTATGTGGGCACTGTATTAATTGTATTGTTATTTTACTGCAACGAATTAGCGAGGTTTGTTTTAACCATTTCAACGCATTATTCTCTCGCGTATCAATAACTGTATAGATGTAAAAATTTATCACATGGCGACTATCACCCGACCTTCTAGAGTTTCTTATATAATGTGAATATGGTTTTAGTGCCACCATAATAACAATAACATGGAAGCGGATATCCTGCGCTTAAGGGATGCCGCACGTGAAAATTACATTATGTTTGGTAGGAATCGATCACTCTTTAAAATCATATCCCGTAATTCCTAGTTGCGTTCAAAGGGTACGCTGTAACCATGATTCAGGATTTGGGTTGTCTGGTTTAAGTAACATACAATGAAGCGACGCACTTCTGGCCCTAGCAACCCTTTAACAGGCGAAAAATTCCAGCTGAATCATAGTAACACATTGCAACTTTCAAGTTTTCTCACGATTTTTCCTAACCGCCGAGGCATACACGAGTCAATTCGATTTTTTCGCGATTGACGTTTTATTCGATATAATTACTTATTCGTATTTTCAGGTAACCAAGCCCTGGGTATTAAGACTCCAAAACGAAGACTCCTTAGATTTCAACGTTGGAGTACTTAGGTCTTCAGTCCTCGGTCTATTCCCAGCTGCAGAGAAAAACCGCACGTATTTTTGAAGCTGAATATGACTGCTGGAAGATCAGTACCGTTTAGTATTAGTTGTACCTTGAATCCTCTCCATCCTACCACAGGGGTGGTATACGCTTGTATTCTTCTGTTTGGGCTGTATATTCTCATAATATTTGAGGTGAGTTTCTCCATTCCAGAACAATATTACTTCTAGCGGTGCTCTCAATCCTTCATTGCAGTGTGTTATTCCCGGTTGTGGCTTTGTTTTTCTATACTATTTATAAAGAGATAACTTCTATAGATAAAGACAAGGCTTATAGGTAAACCGAAAACATGAAACGCTTGCGCGATGTAATTGAGCACAGCGCCATCTATTGGTTCGTTTCTGAATTACGATCCCGAAGTGAAGTGAGGCAGACGAGCAGATATATCACCTGATGGTAAGCGATTGCTGCCGCCCATAGATACCTGCAACACCAGTCGAGATACAAGTGTGCTACCCAACTTCAACCCCCCATTCCCCACTCACTCGACGAAACACAGCGCAGGCGTCGGTCATATTTCTGAGGCCGTGGCATCATATCGAGCCGGCCCATTCATGCCGAAGCGTGGCTCTCCCCTGGTGAATACTGATATTTGACGAATGCACTTCTGCAGATAATAAACAGAACTATGGCTGCCATCACAGTTGCAACCATGTCTTTAGCAGTCCTGGCTATCGCTGGCGAGCGGCCGACGCTCCTCGAAGTCATATCCTGGCTGGATGAAGAGACCCTGGTTTTGCTGTTCAGCATGATGCTTTTGGTCGCCATAATGGCGGAGACTGGGATCTTTGATTATTTGGCAGTTTTTGCCTTTGAGGTAAGATAGATTGCGATATTTTTTGAAATTAAAAAAAACTTCAAGACAATATAGTAGGTACTTACCATTGAACTATTTTTTTTTTTGGTTTTTGTTGTATTTTCCAAAAACCACTGAGTCAATTTTGTTAAAATTTATATGGGACCACCTTTGAATGATGGCCTACCAAACAAAAAAAGACGGCAAAGAATCATAAAAATCCATTCACTGCAATTTGACATTTTGCATGTGTCAATTTGAGTAATAATGTATGGGGATGACACATTGACATCTGTCAGTTTACTTTACATGATTATGAATCAGAGTATAAGCACAGAATACTTAATAGTACAAGGTACAGAAAACCCACTTCTAAAAACCGTTTATAGAAAAATAATGCCTCAGGCTATAACATAAATTTGAAATTCCGACCGCCCAACGTTCAACACCTACAATTATTCATACCTAGAAGTGCGTTCTCTTTCTATCGCACGCAACTGTCGCACATGCGTCGCCGCTCGCTCGTGATTTTCTACTGATCGTCCCCTCCAGAGGGGACGCCGCATGTACTTGCAAATTCGTAGGTACACGCGGAGTGGGACAGGCCTGGTATAAGTTTATAGTCGACGTTCTTTTAGTTGACAGAAATTTCTTGTAACCAATATAATTATGTTTACTGTTATTTCCAGGTGACCAAAGGGAATCTCTGGCCTCTGATATTTTTGCTCTGTGCTACCACTGGGTTGCTGTCAACTTTCTTGGACAACGTTACTACCGTACTCCTTATGTCGCCGGTTACCATCAGGTAAGAAACAAAATTGGACATAGCTCAAGCTAGAACAAACGAATAAAAAAAAGTACATTATAAATGTATTTATACAGGGTGTATCTATATACATACAAACAAAAATAAATATTCTATACTATGATTACTATAACTTTTAATTGTGGAAGAGCCTCGCTTCGGCATGAATGGGCCGGGTCGACCGAAGTGATAGCACTGCCTCACAGAAAACCGGCGTGAAGCAGCCCCTGTGCTGTGTTTCGCCGAGTGAGTGAGGGTACCGGAGGCCCACCTGGGTTATTATCCCCAAAAGGCTGGCAGCGCACGTGTAACTCCACTGGTGGTGCAAGTGCTTTCCCACTAACAGTGTAATCCTTCACTGCCTACAGGCTTTGCGAGGTAATGGACCTGGACCCGGTACCCATCCTGATGTTTATGGCGATGTATAGCAACATTGGAGGCACGGCCACGCCCGTGGGGGATCCGCCTAACGTCATCGTGGCATCGAATAAGGCCGTTATAGATGCTGTAAGTAGAACAAAATATGTCTATTAGATCGTGCCATATAAACTTGCAATCTTAAAATAATATTCTAAGCTTGCAATAAAGGTCGTTCACCCCACTTGTACCAAGAAGTCGTAAAAATTTGCGATACAGATCGCTTCCCATACTAAACTGTCGATAAAATTACATTTGCCGTGTTTCATAGTGGCAAGTAGGGTGAATGACCTTTATTGCAAGTTTTTCTGGCACGCACTATTAACTAATATTTCGCTACATCACATACATTGATCTGACTCTGAGATAGGTAGCTCAAGCACCTGTGTTGTAGATATCAGAACCAAGCCAACAGTGGAATTACAAATATATACCTACGTATAACCACGCCAAAAAACTGTTTCTTTATTGATTTATTCTTATAGTTTAATTTTTTCAAACCCACACAAGTATTACCTTATTGCTGTGTAAGAATCATTAGCGTTTAGGGATATTTAGCGGGATCTGGGGGGGCACTTGTAACCCCGGGGCCCTAGGCTGCACCCCAGCAGCCACCTATGGGCTCCGATCCGGCCCTGGCCCTGACCATTGGCACTGGCCGGTTAGCGCATTAGTGACCCGCCTCATTCGCCCAAAGTCGTGGGTTCGATCCCCATTTTTGCCGAAGCGTGGCTCTCCCACAATTACAGACCTACAGAGCCTCGACCACCGTAGAGGGTGGCAAGCCTCTCTGTCTTCTACCGGATTCATTTCGGGGAGTGTGCGGAGGTTCTGCATAATTTGATCCCCCCCAGCCCATTCCACCACCGGACCACAAGGCGCGGCGAGAGTTTTCACCCTTATGTGGTAGATTTGCCCCCTGCCCGTACGAAGCGATTTGCTTCTACATTTATCATACGGACAGCTAAGGAGTGGAACTCCCTGCCGAGGTCTGTTTTTCCTGACCACTATAACTTGGATATCTTTAAGGCAAGAGTGAACAGGCATCTTCTAGGCAAACGCGTATCATCCTAGACCTCATCGTCACTTATTCCATCACATCAGGTGCGATTGTGGTCAAGCGTTGGCCTTTAGTCTAATAAAAAAAAAACTTATTTTCCAGGGCATTAACTTCACGAACTTCACAGCACATATGGCGCTGGGCATTATCTTCATCAGCATCCAGACCACCCTGCAGATCCGTTTCATGTTCAGGGACACCAATCAGCTGCGATTGTCTGAGTCCAGGGAAATACAAGGTATTTTTTTTTACCATATACTAGTACTAGTTTTAATAAGATGGTTAAAAAGATTTCAAGTGCATAAATTAATGTTGTGAAAATTTAAAAGAGCGCCTAAAAGACTAGCCTATACTCTGGTTTTTAATCATGTGTAGTAAACTGACAGATGAAAATGAACAAGATTCTATGCATTTTGTCATTTTGCATCTGTCAAATTGAGTGATAATGTACCTATGGGGATGACACATGGACATGTGTCAGTTTACTATACCTACTCTGATGGGTGAAAGACTTTATTAGGTGAATTTTAGTGGCAAAATTGAATGTTTAGTTTAATAGATTTCTAGGGAAGCACAAAAGAAAAAAAAAACAGTACTAAAAACAAATTACTCTGATTCATAATCATGTAAAGTAAACTGACAGATGAAAATGACAAGTGTCTATGCATTTTGACATTTTGAATGTGTCAAAATGAGTGATAATGTATGGGAATGACACATTGACATCTGTCAGTTTACATGATTATGAATCTGAGTAAACACATGATTATGAACCAGAGTATAGTTAGTTATTAGCTACTGCATTACAGATCTTCGCCATCAAATATCAATATGGCGTCGGGCTGCCGACTCTCTCCCCCATCTCAGCAAAGGCGTACACGTAGTACGGGAACGGTTGGAGAGGAAGGTGGTGAAACTGACAGCTGCTTTGGAAGCTCTGGTCCAAGAGACCAGCAAGCGGGCCTGTCCGACGGACACCTATCAGGAAACCCTGGCTGAGCTGAAGAAAAAGGTGAAGTTACAATTTAGTACCAAAGTAAATTGATAGATGGCGTTGTTTAGAATTTAAGAGCCCCACACGCCACACGTTAGTTAGCGCGTAGGATACCAGGGGAGGTCGGCCGGCCAGACGCCAACGGTCAAAGAACGCTGGGGTCACTTTAATAACCCTAATAGCCTATACAACGTTTTATTTAAATAGCTCAGCCTTAGCTCAGTCAGCCCATGAAACTGAATCGAATCGAAAAAAAATCGTTTCTTTAAATACAAATGGGCTCGGTTCGCTGATCGATTTGTATGAAGAATCGTTTTTTTTTTTCGATTTCTGGGTTGGTCCCATAGAGAAAGATGTTCAGTTTCATGGGCTGCTAAGTACCATCTGAGAGTTTTTGGGCTATTTAAAAACACGTTTTATACTGTCCCACTGCAGGACAAAGGCCTCCATAATATAAATCAAGTCATCACTACTATGATGGGGTTAGGCTTAATCACCACGCTTGCCTAATGCGGTGCGGTGATCACAAACCCGAGCTATGTTCCAAAAATACGAAACATAAGTACTTTTGCTTGACCCGGGACCACGAGATCACGGCCCGGTACTCAAACCACTTTCCTTTTCTTTTCCTAGGGGAAACCATCATGGCCTTCACCTTGCCACATGTGGGGGACAAGGTGGTGTGTGGGACTCTAACCCTAACCAAAACCCCTGGGGTGTCCATCTCAGCGCAATCGCGGTCGGATACCCCACAGCCGGGAATGGACCGTACCGCAAATCGCGCTCGCCACTTTGAGCCAGATTGTTTGGCCCCCGTAGGATTTTTTCCCTCGCGGAGTCGTGATACTGAGCAAGCCACTCCCCAGTAGTGGCATGCTCACGTACTCCGAAGCCCGTTTAGTCGCCTCTTACGACAGGCCGGGAATACCTTGGCAGTATTCTTGACGCCCCTAGCCACAGGGCACGTACTCAAATCACTAGACCAACGGGGCGCTTATTATAAGTTATGAATTTTCTTTGTTTTTTTCAGTACAAAATACGCGACACGAACCTTCTCATAAAAGCATCAGTTGCCATCGCTTTTGTGGTCATAGTATTTTTCTTACACTCTATTCCAGAACTCAGTAAGTACCTTACTTTTTACGTGATACGTGGCAGACGAGCAGACGGATGCCAGATGGTAAGTGATTTCCGTCCTCCTTGCAAGTGTGTCTTTAGGCCAAGTATATTATATTAGCGGCCGCCCGCGACTTCTTTCGCGTGGTGTTTGTTATTTGCATATTTTGGACAATCCATATTAATTATACTTAAATGGGAAAGTGTGTCTGTCTGTATGTTTGTCTTTCTTTCACGGCAAACGGAACGGACGAATTGACGTGATTTTTATGTGGTGATAGTTGAAGGGATGGAGAGTACCTAACATAGGCTACTTTTTGTTCCTTTCTAACCCCCCAATTTAGGGAAGTGGGGGGCGCGAGCAGAGCCGCAGGTAAAAGCTAGTATTTTTATAAATTGTAGCCTATGTGTCTGATGTACAAGCTATATTTTTGTTAAATTTCATTAAAATATATTCGGTGGTGGAAAGAGGAGCAAACAGAGAACAAGATGTTTTAGCTCCTCATTCCTGTCTCGAACCATCAAGACATGGAATGCCCTTCCAGTTCATGTGTTTTCTCCTTCTTACAACACAATCCTGGGTTTTTTAGACGGGGCGTGAAACGGCATCTCAGCAGGCCTTCAGGGTGAGGATGACAGACTCAATTTTTTACAAGCTTTTATTTAGTTTCACCTGTCCCGTTGTCTGTCGTTCTGTAATCAAATCTTGCAACTTAAATTTGATCCACTTCCCGGTTTCCGATTGAGTTGAAATTTGGTATACACGTTTAGTTCGGATGACAATGCATGATTAACTGTGTGACGTCATTCTAAATCCAACATGACGGCGTATCCAATATGGCGGACCAATTATTATTAATGCACTCCTACAATATGGGTATCAAATAAAAGGGCTTGCCAAGAATAACTAGAAAAAAAATAGAAGTAGGGGAACCGAGACAGTGATTGCCCAGGGTACAGTGATTGCCAGGTTTAAGGTTAACGTAGATTTTAACTTATTTTCAAAGGAGTAGTTTTGAATTAAATCCGTTAAATAACACTAGAGTACTCTTTATCAGAATTCTAAATAAGAAATTTGTCAACATTTAAAAAAATATATATTATAATGGCTGTTTTTGCACAGCGGGTGTTCGTCTCTTCAAAAAACTCGAATTCCTTAGGAGAATCGGATACACTTAATAGTTTTAATGATTGTGTCACTTTTATTTTATTTTTTGAATGTGAAAGCTAAACAACGAGCTAGTTAAAGCTTTGATGTATCATTTGAAGCAGTTATCATGGTATAAAAACATTCCATTTAGTATTTAGAGGGGGTGGGCAATCACTGAATTTTTAGAACAAATTTTAAGATTTCTTTTGCAAAACGTTATATTTACAAATATTCTTTAGACATTTGAATTGTTGCTGACTTATCTCAAAGCTAAACTACCAATGTTATATAAAAGTCGCACACTGCTACCCAATTGTTAAAATAAAGGATTTAATTGAAATAAAACTTTGCATCGTGCACTACCGACGAGTGCCACGACGTGAAGGCACTACCATTAAAATTGTTTAAAAAGAAATTAAAGGAATGGTTAGCGCAGGAATGCTTTTACACAATAGAAGAATATTTCCAATTCTTCGAGAAAAAGAAATGGATTCCTTTTTAATGTTTTTTTTTCTTTTTAGTTATATATTGTGAATGTTTATATTTGACATTATTTTGTATTAACTGACATAAATTATGGTTTTAACTGACATAAAATATTTAATTAATTATAATTAGGTATTTGTTGTAATCGCAAAAGCTGACATTGTAATTATTATACTTTTCCAATTAATTTTAATTTTAATTTTGCATGCCAGTGTCTGGTGAATTGTGCTAGCTACTTTAAATATTTATTTTATACCACCCCTTGTACCACTTTTCTGGCAAATAAATGATTTCTGATTTCTGATTCATCATTTTCTTAAGTGGGCAATCACTATCTCGATCACCCTACCTACTAAAAAGTTAAAAATAAAATTAAAGAAAAAAAACCTTTTTAAAAACAAGCTTTTATTATTTGTTTATAAAATGAACTAAAACGTTAAAAATAAAATGAACTTAAAAGTTAAAAATAAATTAACTCTAAAATGAAATATAACACTTTGTTCATATAGTCCCCTTTTATAAATAAAAGCGTGTTACATTGTGATAGCTTGAGGTAAATGTTGTGTTGTATTAAATGTAACACGCTTTTATTTATAAATGGGGACTATATGAACAAAGTGTTATATTTCTTTTTAGAGTTAATTTATTTTTAACTTTTTAGTTCATTTTATTTTTAACGTTTTAGTTCATTTTATAAACAAATAATAAAAGCTTGTTTTTAATAAGGTTTTTTTTTCTTTAATTTTTTTTATATTGATTCAATACAAATCAATACAATCAAGATTATCAAGATGACTCACTCCGCCTGATTATGAGGTTGACAGGCCCAAAAGAAGTAACTAATTGCCTATTGAGTCTGTCATCCTCACTCTTAGATGCCGTTTCACGCCCCGCCTAAAAACTCAGGGTTGTAGCAGGAGTAAACACATGAACTGAAAGGGCATTCCAAGATTTGATGGCTCGGGGCAGGAATGAGGTGCTAAACCTCTTGGTGCGCACCGGCATTGTCTGGATGGTATGCGGGATGGCCTAAGTACCAATTAAAACTCCCTTCCCCAGGTTAGAGAATAACGACACTTTAGTATACGAGTAATCGCTATTCTGTTCTTCAGTAATACCTACTTATACTTTGATTCATAATCATGTAAAGTAAACTGACAGATGTTAATGACAAGTTTCTATGCATTTTGACATTTTGCATTGTCAAATTGAGTGATAATGTATGGGGATGACACATTGACATCTGTCAGTTTACTTTTACATGATTATGAATCAGAGTATAGTCGCTATTCTGTTCTTCAGTAATCAGTTAAGGAAGACATACTTAGGGTCTACTTCACTGTGGTTTCGTTCCGATCAAACCAGCCTATGCTAAAGCGTGGCTCTCCCATGCTAATGAAGATATTCTCTTCTCACATTACAGATCGAGTTTCACTTGCTTGGACAGCACTTCTGGGAGCGATTTTACTCCTGACGTTGGCAGACCGCAAGGATTTGGAGCCAATTCTGCATAGAGTGGAGTGGTGTACCCTGCTGTTCTTTGCTGCTCTCTTTGTTCTTATGGAGGTGAGTAAGCAGTCGCGTAGCTAGTTTGTCGACCGTGTAATGTAAGATTACTTGCGAAATATAAATCGAACCGCAATAAAAATTATGTATATTATGCCTTGCGTGATCTTGTCAGAAATGATGAGAGGAGAAGATCTAAGGTCGCAGACATAGCCCAAAGAATTGCGTGTGGCAATGGGCAGGGCATATTGCGAGGAGAACAGACGTCCGTTGAGGTGGAAACTTTCCACTGGAAAGGGCCTTGAGTGGAGGCCGCAGCCGTGGCAGGCCTCCCACCAGCTGGACCGACGACGATCTAGTGAAGGTAGCGGGAGTCCCTTGGATGCGGGTGGCATGAGTTGAAATTTGTATATATATATGCGAATTTTCAAAAGTCGCAAAATAAATAATGTTGTTCATAATGGTTGGCAGTGTAGTAACCTGTGTAATACCAGTCTGTAAAAAAATTTGGAACTTTTTTTTGTCTCGACCCGTCTACCCATCGGGGTCACCCACTGGTGTCCCCGTATAAATGTATTAGGTAGGTACCTACTCTAGTGTAGTGGGGGAGTCCGGTGGGTGGACGGGTCATCATCGTTTCAGCCAATAGACGTCCACTGCTGGATATAGGCCTCCCCCAAAGTTCTCCACACAGATCAGTCCTGTGACACCCGCATCCAATGGGCTCCCGCGACCTTCACCAGATCGTCGGTCCACCTGGTGGGAGGCCTGCCACGGCTGCGGCCTCCTACACGTGGCCTCCACTCAAGGACCTTTCCACCCCAACGGCCGTCTGTTCTCCTCGCAATGTGCCCTGCGCACTGCCACTTCAGCCACGCAATGCTTTGGGCTATGTCCGTGACCTTAGATCTCCTGCGGATCTCATCATTTCTGACACGATCACGCAAGGAGATTCCGAGCATAGCCCTCTCCATTGCCTTCTGAGTGACTTTGAGCCTTCTTAAGTGGCCCATTGTAAGCGGCCACGTTTCAGTTCCATATGTCATCACTGGCAATACACACGCTGGCATAAAGAGAGACGGGTCATGACGATTTTTTTATATTTTCAGGCACTCTCAAAGCTTGGTCTGATCCTGTACATCGGAGGCCTGATGGAGCAGCTCATCATGAGAGTAGATCCCAGATAACAATTTAAACTTGAAACTGACTTGCGATAGGTTTGATGTATCAAACATAAAGCTTTGTCTCAAATTTGCCGTGGCAAGTGTATAAACTTAAGGCAAAGTTAAATCAAACTTTCTAGTTCCGAAGCAACAAACTTGCTAGAAAATTATTCTATAAAGTGTATGCAAGTTTGACATATCAAAGTTTGGAGGCCAATCGGGGGGGGAAGGGGATAAAAGGTTAGCAGCGCACTCGTTGCATGTGTTCATCATGGACGGCGGCAATTGCTTACCACCAGGTGATCCGCCTGCTCGTATCACATAAAAAAAAAGTCTCAGTTCCACACACTTTCCCAAGCAGGGCGCAGTGGCAGACGTTCCCGAGGGACGCTCCACAATAGAGTCACGATTTCAATTCCACAATAGAGTCACAAATTGGACTTCTGGTAGTCATTGTTTGGAAAAAAATCTCGTCATCGCGATGTAGAAAATAAACACGACCGACCGCACAAATAACTTGGTAATCCAGTACAAATACATAGCATTACAATTTTATATTTGCGGTTTGTGTTGGTCCTACTAATCATAGGGGGGGATTTGGGCCTACACCCACCACGCTGGCCCAGTGCGGGTTGGTGGGGTACGCCAGAGCCTCTTCCGTTGTGCAGCAGGGTGCGCCACGTGCAGATGAGGTTGACTTTGGTCCCGTAAGATGTTGAGAGGGACCACTTGCACCCCATGCAGGATGGTGGTTGGCAGGCCTCCCACCAGGTGGACCGACGATCTGGTGAAGGTCTCGGGAGTCCATTGGATGCGGGTGGCACAGGACCGATCTGTGTGGAGAACTTTGGGGGAGGCCTATGTCCAGCAGTGGACATCTATTGGCTGAGAATGATGAAAATGATGATTTGCGGTTTGCTTTGCTAAACAAAATGCACCGAGTTCGTTTCGTTCCGTGAACCGCACAAATAACTTGGTAATCTAGTACAAATACATAGCATTACAATTTTATATTTGCGGTTGTCGCCTTTCTTGAAGAACAACACGAGTATCTTTGAAGGACCACATCAGAAATGATGTAATCCGACAAAGAACCAGAGTCACCGACATAGCCCACCGAATTAGCAAACTGAAGTGGCAGTGGGCTGGTCACATTAGCCGCAGAACTGACAACCGTTGGAGCCATAAGGTCCTTGAGTGGAGACCGCGACTCGGCAAACGTAGTGTTGGACGCCCTGCTACAAGATGGGATGACGACATTCGAATGCTGGCTGGAGTGAGCTGGATGAGAGTGGCCGAAAATCGGGAGCGGTGGCGTGCATTAGGGGAGACCTATGTCCAGCAGTGGACGAACGTGGGTTGCTGATGATGATTTGCGGTTTGCTTTGCTAAACAAAATGCACCGAGTTCGTTTCGTTCCCTGAACCGCACAAATAACTTGGTAATCTAGTACAAATACATAGCATTACAATTTTATATTTGCGGTCGAAATTTGCTTCAAAATTACCAAAGCCTTGAAACATCATACCTTAATCAACAAGCTTACAGCAAATTTTGTCATAAACTTGATTTTTAATGTTTGACGTGACAATCTAAAAATCAAGTTTGCAACAAGCTCGCTTGCTATCTGGGATGAGAGCGCCAAACTCGCGGTAGCCATCTTGCTTATCATTTGGGTAAGTTTTCCCAAACAAAACTACTACCCGTGCGGATAAACATTGGGATTAGAAAAGAAAAATGGCGGGGGGTAAGGCTGCCTGTCCATTTAAGCGGAGCGATGCGGCGGAGCGGAGAAACGGACAAATATTAGCCAATAGTATTACACAAAAATTTGACATAATACATACTATTGGCTAATATTTGTCCGTTTCTCCGCTCCGCCGCATCGCTCCGCTTAAATGGACAGGCAGCCTTAAGCTGGTACCGGCTACATACTAAGTATGTAAAAACGCAATATTTTTTTTTTATGTGATAGGTAGCAGACGAGCAGGCGGACCACCTGATGATAAGCAATTGCCGCCGCTCATGGACACTTGCAACACCAGTGGAATTACAAGTGCGCTGCCAACCTTTTATCCCCTTCCCCCCTGGGTGGGCCTCCGGTACCATGACTCACTCGGCGAAACACAGCACAGGGGCTGCTTCACGCCGGTTTTCTGTGAGGCAGTGGTATCACTCCGGTCGAGCCGGCCCATTCATGCCGAAGCGTGGCTCTCCCACAGTTAAAATAACTTATATAAGTATAAAGGATCGTTCAATTATTACGTAAGCATCGATGGGGGGGGGGGGGGGGGGGGGGGGGGGGGGGGGGGTGTGTGTCTTGACTCTGCTTACTTTTGGATGAAATTCAGGAAGAGATAAATTCAGGATATCGTTATCTTTGAAAATGTTTTGTTATTTTATTAATTAAAATAGGAAATAGGTACAGGTGGTCATTATGCGAGACAAAGAACGAAGGATGAATTGCCCCCAAGCCTTTTACGTAACTATTATTAATTTATTTTATGTATGTTTTATAGGTTTTAATATTTTGTAATAATTTATAATTATCCCCACCTTGTCCCCCACATGTGACAAGGTGAAGGCCATAATGGTTTTTGTGTACTTTGGTTGTGACTCTAAGTACTAGAGTTGCAGGTACTTGGACGGCGGCAATTGCTAACCATCAGGCGATGCGTCTACTCGTCTATGACATAAAAGATCTAACTACCATCAGGCGATTGCTTACCATCAGGCGATGCGTCTACTCGTCTATGACATAAGAAGATCTAACTACCATCAGGCGATAGCTTACCATCAGTGCGATGCGTCTACTCGTCTATGACATAAAAGATCTAACTACCATCAGGCGATTGCTTACCATCAGGCGATGCGTTTACTCGTCTATGACATAAGAAGATCTAACTACCATCAGGCGATTGCTTACCATCAGGCGATGCGTCTACTCGTCTATGACATAAAAAAGATCTAACTACCATCAGGCGATAGCGTACCATCAGGCGATGCGTCTACTCGTCTATGACATAAGAAGATCTAACTACCATCAGGCGATTGCTTACCATCAGGCGAATGCAGTTTACTCGTCTATGACATAAGAAGATCTAACTAAACCATCAGGCGATTGCTTACCATCAGGCGATGCGTCTACTCGTCTATGACATAAGAAGATCTAACTACCATCAGGCGATAGCTTACCATCAGGCGATGCGTCTACTCGTCTATGACATAAGAAGATCTAACTACCATCAGGCGATAGCTTACCATCAGGCGATGCGTCTACTCGTCTATGACATAAGAAGATCTAACTACCATCAGGCGATTGCTTACCATCAGGCGATGCGTTTACTCGTCTATGACATAAAAGATCTAACTACCATCAGGCGATTGCTTACCATCAGGCGATGCGTCTACTCGTCTATGACATAAGAAGATCTAACTACCATCAGGCGATTGCTTACCATCAGGCGATGCGTCTACTCGTCTATGACATAAAAAGATCTAACTACCATCAGGCGATAGCTTACCATCAGGCGATGCGTCTACTCGTCTATGACATAAGAAGATCTAACTACCATCAGGCGATGCTTACCATCAGGCGATGCGTTTACTCGTCTATGACATAAGAAGATCTAACTACCATCAGGCGATAGCTTACCA
Source organism: Cnaphalocrocis medinalis (assembly GCA_014851415.1). NCBI lineage: Eukaryota > Metazoa > Arthropoda > Insecta > Lepidoptera > Crambidae > Cnaphalocrocis > Cnaphalocrocis medinalis. The sequence continues at coordinate 134,791 of JABMDO010001835.1, forward strand.
TCAGGCGATGCGTCTACTCGTCTATGACATAAGAAATCTAACTACATCAGGCGATAGCTTACCATCAGGCGATGCGTCCTACTCGTCTATGACATAAAAGATCTAACTACCATTAGGCGATAGCTTACCATTCAGGTGATGCGTCTACTCGTCTATGACATAAGAAGATCTAACTACCAGCAGGCGATAGCTTACCATCAGGCGATGCGTCTACTCGTCTATGACATAAGAAGATCTAACTACCATCAGGCGATAGCTTACCATCAGGCGATGCGTCTACTCGTCTATGACATAAGAAGATCTAACTACCATCAGGCGATTGCTTACCATAAGGCGATGCGTCTACTCGTCTATTGACATAAGAAGATCTAACTACCATCAGGCGATTGCTTACCATCAGGCGATGCGTCTACTCGTCTATGACATAAGATCTAACTACCATCAGGCGATAGCTTACCATCAGGCGATGCGTCTACTCGTCTATGACATAAGAAGATCTAACTACCATCAGGCGATAGCTTACCATCAGGCGATGCGTCTACTCGTCTATGACATAAAAGATCTAACCTTTGGTTTCAGGTCTCTGGCGTGATTTCAGCATGCGTGGACAACATACCACTGACAACTATGATGGTCAGAGTGGTAGTCTCCATTGGCTCTAACCCTGCCCTGAATCTTCCAATGAGTCCATTGATATGGGCGCTGTTATATGGGGCTTGTTTGGGAGGTAATTTTTTTTTATGTGACAGGTAGCGGACGGGCAGGCGGATCACCTGATGGTAAGCAATTGCCGCCGCCCATGAACACATGCAACAAGTGCGCTGCTAACCTTTTATCCCCTTCCCTCCCGATGGGCCTCCGGTACCCTCACTCACTCGGCGAAACACAGCACAGGAGCTGCTTCACGCCGGTTTTCTGTGAGGCAGTGGTATCACTCCGGTCGAGCCGGCCCATTCATGCCGAAGCATGGCTCTCCCACAATTATTATTATGAGGATTAATAGGCGTGACAACTGGTCCTAAAATTTTATGAAAATGTTTGATGTTATGATAGATTTGAAAAAAATAATATCAATATTATCGATATTATCAATACCTACTATCGATAGTCCAATCGATTTTCAGATTATTTAGAGTGGATACAATCGATTATCAGGCAACACTAGTAGGCAACAACATATTTGTTTATTTTTCAGGTAACGGAACGCTAATAGGCGCGAGCGCAAACGTGGTCTGCGCAGGAGTGGCTGAGCAACACGGCTACAGATTCACTTTTATGAGATTCTTCAAAGTGGGCTTCCCTATCATGATTGGTCATTTGATCGTCGCTTCGGGGTATCTCCTTATTTGTCATTGCGTTTTTACTTGGCACTAATAGGATAAATCTCTACTATTTATAAAGAGGTTCATAGTCAGAAAACACGAAACACTTGCGCGATGTGATTGACTCCTAGCATCATCTATTAGTAGACATTGGAACTACTTTCGCGAAACGAAGTGAGGGCGGGCCACTTTTTTACTTGGAACATTAACCAGCAAAAAATTCTGAAATTCTGGGACGAGATTTTTAGGGCGAATGCCCACAAGCCATTACAAAAGGGAGACGAACGTTAGTCAAGATTTAAATATAAAATACACACAGCATCTCATACATATAACTGACTGACTCCGCACTATAGTCTATTCCAATTATGATGTCCTTTTGGAAAGATGTCAATAGTTCAGTACTAGGGAAGTACCCTTAGACATCGATATTCAGCGGCATCGATTCTCGATTTGTAACCAATACGACACTCAACAACAAAACAACACACAAACTTAAGAAAAACGCGTAACGTCTTATTGTATAGTCCGCGGTATCTAACATTAGCGATGACCGTTAGTTTGCGCACAATAAAAAAGATGACTTTCTACTAAAATTAGTTTCTGCGTACTCAAAGTCATCGCTATTGTTTCATGCCGCAAACTATAGTCGTAGGCTTTTCTGCACTCTCCTCGCACTGATTGAAGTGACAAACAAAATGGCAGAAGATGATTCATGAACACGATTTTTTTAAATCGGGAAACATAGAATTTCATATCTCTGGAACATGCTGAATACTTGAGGCACGTCACTAAGTCAAACACAAACCATAGTACGTAAATGCAATCGTGCAAAGAAACTATTATTTTATTTTGTAGTTTACATTATTTTGAGCATTATATTCAAAAACAATATGTTAATTTCGCTTGTGAATCAATTGTAGGATGTTTTTGGATTATTGTATATTTTTCAAATGACGATTTACTACCAAATACAAAAAGAGATATTTAATTGGATTCGTATGAAACGTGCAAGTAACGTGCAGAGTTACGTTCTTCGAAATGTCCAAAGGGACATCATAATTGAAACAGACTATAAGTAGCTTAAGCACTCGTGTTCAGAACACAGAGTATTTGAGTACTAAATAAAATAGTATTTTTGTTGCACTGTATATCTTTTTTTAAACCAAAACTAACTCTAGACTACGTATTGTAATAAAGGGGTAAAAACAAGACAAGTATGTTTTGGTAGATCAAAATTTAATTATAAAAATTAAATGTTGTCTCCTATACTCTGATTTCATAATCATGTAAAGTAAACTGACAGATGTCAATGTGTCATCCCATACATTATCACTCAAATTGACACATGCAAAATGTCAAATTGCATAGAAACTTGTCATTTTCATCTGTCAGTTTACATGATTATGAATCAGAGTATAAGGCCGTTAGTGAATTTTCCCTGAACCTGAACTGATGACCATTAATTGATGAAAACAATGTGAGAGTTAAAGAAATGTAAAGATATTCCTCTCATGGCAAAAAAAACTGAAATTTTCCAGCATCTGTTCTTACTCAAATATAAAAGGATAACATTGATGGTACAGACAGCCACACGTCAGGTTACCACAAACTGTCAAATTTCCTCAATTGATATTCAACCTAATTGGTTTCACAGTAAGATGAGAGTTGATTGAAGAAATTTAACAGTTTTGTATACTTTGATGTGTGGCTGTACGTACAACTCACACATAGTTGTGTCAATAGTACGGGGTTAATTTTCGACCATAACAACCTTTTCGCACGTCGCAGCCTTGGTCATTAAGTAATGTAAGGTAAACCGTCCTAAGTGTACTGTATCTTAAGTGCAGTAGTTGTAATAATAGTAACAGTTATATAATATAATATTACATAATAATAATAACGTCGTAACGCCCAGACAGCGGACACAATGGAAAATCAATTGTTTTATGCCTTTTAAAAGGCTTATGGGCCTTACGACGATAATATAATTAATCATAATAAATAAATAAAAAATTACATAGACATAATTATATTTCATAAAAATGTGTTCTTATTTATACAAAATATTATTTAATAACATTTTTGATATTCTTACTATCAGTAAGTATCACAATCAATTTCTGACTTTTTAAAATATAGTTTTTATACCTACATAATATTTGTATTGTGGAGGTAGATGTTGGGATTTAAACAAAGAAATACTTTTTTAAAATTCCTAATGGGGCCAAATTGTATATGAGTAGAACATACTAGATTATTTATGTATTGCCATACTGGCTCCGATAGATTAAAATAATAAAATAAAAATAACTTGAACTTTTATGACTATTATTTTATGACCTTACCCATACTTATGTAGTATAGAAATCAGCCAAGCTACCATAGGTAAGCACAGTCTGCCAAGACAATTTAATATTTTGTTACATACTTATGGCAATAAATATTAATGTTACCATTTATATTATTATCACGAAGCCTATAACGACACTAAAAGACATTAAGTATCAGATCTCCTAATACTGTAAGATTTTGTTAATCAAATTCCAGAAACAAATGCAATGGGGTATTTGATTAATCTCGATATAGTAAAAAATATTTATACTTTTCCAAAATACTGGTAAATAAGAACCAATGGCCAAAATTTTCAGTTAAAAATATAACGTCTTGCTGGTTTTATGAGCATTCAAAATTTCATGGGCAAGTCCATTTTTAAAGTATTACAATTAAAAAAAAAATTATATCATTGAACTACCCGTACATTTTCCACCAACTTTTATTATAAAACAATTTACTTAAACGAAACATTTGATATAGCTACCAAACAAAATTTACTATTCGCGCATACAGGATACGAGCATGTGACGTCACTCGCCTGTAGCCATTTGTATAGAGCGTTTTTGGGCTTGCCCAAAATATGTGCTGTTGAAGTTATGATATCTCAGGTAATTCAAATCAGAATCGAGTAATTCTTTCAATAATGTTTCTTAAATTGAGAGGTCTTTTGATTAAATACATAAAAAAATTTTGTCAAATACCCTATTGGACTCCATTTTCCGCACTTACTCTCTTTCGGTCCATTGTACAGTCGAGGTCAAAAATATGTTTACACTTTAGGACCTTGTCACAATGCATATTTATAAGAAAGTCTTTTTCTTATACATATGTACTGTGACAAGGTCCTAAAGTGTAAACATATTTTTGACCTCGACTGTAGGTGATGGGTCGGCTAGTTACAAAAGCCAGCAATTATTAACAAATGAATGATACATAATAGATAATTAAGGTAAAAATTAATTGTGTATGAACTGTCAACTCACTGACATACTAATACAATAATATTTAATGAGTATTTTATCTGTTATCTTTACCTTTCAAAAAGGTCATCCTTTATAACTGTCCAATATCCTTAGAAAGGCATCCCAAGGGCAGAATCCATTATCATCAATTTCACAATCATTTAATGCTAATAATTCAAACTGAGGTGGATTTTCTAAACTTAAAACTACACCATTTCTGAGCTGGTAATGCGACTGGTATACATAGTTTATACGTAACATATTTTCTTTGTTTACAGTATCATACCACTTTTGGAACGCTATCTTTCCACTGATCGGTGACAATTCAAACTGATTTTTCAACGTAAAAGGCTTAAAATTCAAACTGCTTAGTATCGTAAAAATATTAGCATCGTGACCCATCAATAAAATTACTTTAGGTTCATTATCATTGCATAAAAACGTAGACATATACCGAATTAAAGGCTCGGCAATATCTTTAGCGACTAGACTTATATTAAAAATCACATTATGGTAACTATTACTCAAATTAATTAAAGGTGACCAATCTTCATTGGTCTTTAGGTTTCCCCATGCTACCTCGTCTAAAGGAAAACCTTCATAATACTGCATTTTGAAGGCATCAATAACTGAATTACCAACTTTCAACGGACCAGATACATTGGGTTTCTCACCGGTTGCAACATAAACCTTATTCTTATCTTTAGTTAAATCGCACTTATGCTCTTTCAAACAAAGCTCAGAGTTCTTATAATCTAACATCTCTTCCAAATCTACATATGAAGTATTCAACGATAACATCTTAAGGCACATACGCATGTCTTCGGTAGCTATTTCTTTAAAAATTGAAGATGAATTATGTATCACAGGGTTGAAGATTGGATCTACGTCTGTCTCAGAATGATGAATCGTTATATTGCAGTCAGGAAATGCCTCATTAACGAATGCTGCTGCAGATGCTTTGGTTCTTTGTTTAGTGTTAGCGTAGACATAGAAATTGTCTTCTGTTGGACAAGACTTTGGAAGTAATCCTTCTTCCGAGAGCCATAAAGAGAAAAACTTGCCCATATAGCCTTCTAAAACGGTTCCCTTGGCAGTCAAATATCCTGGCTTCTCTTTCCATTTTGGCCAGTCTTTTGGTGACATATTCACCAGTTCCTTTGACAGAGGAGTCCTGAGGCCATGTCTGCTTAGCAACAAAACTTGTTTTAACTCAAACCTTTTTTCTGATTGCACTGCACAAATTAAGAGTAAAAAACACCAAAAAGTTTTCATTTGCATTTTGACAGTTTTAACACCAGATAAACGCTGTTAATTTAAAAAGTTGTAACAATGTGTCTTACCTACACAGGAAATTGATAACAGCTATTTTTATTACAAATTATCACACGTTTATTCTTATATTTATTATGCTTCGTATCGAGTGACAGAACGATTGCTAATGCGTATATAAGTTACCCAATGGTATACAAATATATTGGCCAAGTTATGTACAAAATTGTCTTTCGCAATATCAACGGGTAGGTATAGCAATGAACTCATACCTACTTACCTTACCTTCTATATAGAAGTCATCACACGGACAAGGCATATAGGTCAACAAAGTGCTGGTATTTCAAAAAGAATAAAAGAGTATGTTACATATTAGATATATAGGTAAATTAATTAGCAAAAATAAACAAGAAAAATCTAAACAAATGAAAGGTTGACATTTTTCAATTCAATGTTCTTATTTTAACGTTCTATTGAATGTCAAACGAAATGTCATCCTTGAGTGGGTTTTGTTCTGTCTCGCTCTTTCTTTTGTAATGGCCAAACACGCTCTCTTTCGCACTCGTAGTAGTGGCCACAGACCAAGAAAAAAAACTTCTTATATGTCTAAAATCCTCTAAAATCAGACAGAGTTCGGTTTTTTTCATTTAAATATTAATTTGTTTTACATTAGCTAATAATTTTATAATCTTATTATCAACCATTTATATTAAAAAGAAACTTTGAATTTATTTGAAATGCTGTGCAGTTGTCATTAAAGTGCCGAGGGTTATTATGACGTCTGTCGTTAAAATAAAAATAAAAAGGCGGGTTTTTTCAACAGTTTGTAAAGTTGATAGTATAGTAACAAGGCATATCGTTTCATTATCTTTCTTTTTATTTTTAAGTGATTAGTGACAGACGAGCAGACGTGTCAACTGATAGAACTTAAAGTAAATAAATAAAGAAACAAAGTGTAGGTATGTAAAACAGGAACCTTTTTCAACTCTAGGGATACACACAATTTTATCACTAGGTATAATAAGTAGTTACTTAATCTAATAGAGTGAAAAATAAAAATTAGCTCCATTGTTTATCAGATATCAGGTAAAACAATTTTAGTAAGTATCATCCGTTCTGTAGGAATCAAATCCATATTTAGCTAATTTGCAAAGAAATAGCTTTTTATAAATAAAACACCACATAAGTCTTAAAGCAAATCATTTTAATACAGAGTTTCTAGAACTTTAACAAAATCCTCCCACGAACAAAAGCCATCCTCGTCTATTTTACATTTTTCCAACTCCATCACTTTTATAAGCGGCGGATCTTCTACAGTCAGTATTGAGCCGCTTCTCAGTTGTTTCATAGATTCGTAAATGTATTCGATTTTCAAAAACAAGTTAGAATCATCTCCGCGCCATTTCTGGAACACAAGTTTCCCACCGATAGGCCACATTTCGTACTGGCCAGATAAATCATACTTTTTAAATCCAAATGCCGCCATCACGCTATTCAAATTCGAATCATGGCCGACGAGAACTGTCAATTTCCGTGCCAGTTCTTTTTTCAAAAATGAATCTCTAATAGTGTTGAGCATCAATCTTGCTATATCTTTCGATAACTGAGTGTTGTTGAATCTAACGTTTTGATTTTCTTTCGCTATTTCCAATAAGCTTTTCCATTCCTCCTCACTGGTTATTCTTCCCCACGCGATTTCTTCTTTAGGTCGTCCATTATAATAACTCATTAGAAAATTATCTACCATAACATTACCAATCGAAAGCGGTCCGTAAATATCAGGTTCATCACCGATTCCAAACAAAATATTATCTTTCTTTAGATTGAAATCACAGAACGAATCATGTTTACAAATATCAGAATTTTTTAAATCAACAATCCGATCTAGCAAGGCGTAAGACTCTTCCAAATGTAAATTATTTAATTTATATTGCAGCTGTCTGTAGTAAATCTCCTTGAAAGAATCGCTACTATTTCTTATGATAGGCGCGAAAACTGGGTCTGAGCGTTCAAATTCATTCAAATTGTAATGCACGCTTATGTTGCAATTTTTGAAGGCCGTCCGAGAAAATACCTTTGCCGTTTCTATTGTCCTGTGTTTGTTATTCGAGTAAACGTACACTGAGTCAGGATCTGGGCATTTCTCAGTGAATAAGCCTTTATTTTTAAACCATGAGGAGAAATAGTCCCCGATAATTTCTTCTAATAAAACTCCTTTTTCTGTCAAGTGGCCAGCTGGAACATCCCACGGGGGCCATTCCAAAGAGCTCGTCCTTTGTAGGTTTTTCGTTAAAGGCGCTCTAACGTTGTGCCGGCTTAAAATAAAAACTTGTTCCAATTTTAAACTGTCCACCAAAACCACTAAAGTTAGAAAAAGTAAACATTTTACCGCCATTTTTTGACACTTATTTTTATCTAAACAAGCACAGATCATAAATTATAAATAAAACTTTGTTTAATTTTTATTTACTTTTATAACACGATTTTTTACTAATTTTCAATAACAAACTACAGTTAACCTAACAGTGGTTCACGAGAAAGACTGATTACGTCTCGTTTGATCCGATCTGCTCGTTTCGTAAACTGCGAAACGATAAAAGCAACTGTGAAGGCACAATTTACACCGTATCGTAATCATTTTGTTATTATCTCTAATACTTACTAAAAATAACTGATTGGTCCTTCTACATATTTATAAAAAACTATAAGTTTTGATAACAATGCATCTATTCAATATGTTTGTATGCAATTTACCTACCTAATTATAATGTGACTTGCAATAAACTAAACACAATACACACACAATACACAAACAATGAATGAATGAATGAATATGCTTTTTATTGCACACAAAACAGAGGTATAAAACTTAAAACTAGTTATAACAGGAGTCATGTACAACAAAGGCGGCCTTATCACTATGAGCGATCTCTTCCAGGCAACCTTTGGGTAAAGGACACTTGATCAAGGTGTAAGGCGGTGCAATTATACAATACTTATATACATAGGTACGAGTATAAACATTAATACATACATACATTCATTAAATTAAATATGAATACACTATTACATAATATACTAACAAATATAAACTACATAGACATACTTAAGAATAAATAATGTAACTATAATAAATAAATAAAGAGGATCTCAAATAAGTAGGTAGCATTATGAGAGTTGTAATGAAAGGACAGGTTAGGATGGGGTGGGGGGGGGGGGGGAGGGGGGATTAGGGAAATTTGGTTCAAAGTGTAAGGAAATGTGCTTTAATCCTGGTTTTAAAGATGGGTAGGGAGTTGGATTGCCTTATGGACAGCGGTAAGGCACACAACAAACACAATACACAAACAAAAATAAACACAATGACAATGAGCTCTTTACATCACGCACCACTTACTTAACTGCACATCACGCATGGCATTCAAATAATATTTCAATTTCTATTCATACAATTTTTATAACTATCCAAAATGGCCACTCTAGAATTTCTCTCTGATATAGACACTTTCATGCAGATAGAATGCCATAATATCTTAAATGCGGAAGAGTGCAGCTCTGTTATATCTAAATATTTCATTAAAATACTGCACGTGAACATCAGAAGTATGCAATGTAACTTTGACAATTTCCTACTAATATTCGCTAGAATGGGTATTCCTTTTGATGTGGTGATCATGACTGAATGTTGGATTAATCCATCGTCTACCATCAAACAGTTGGATGGATACCAATCCTATAACACTACAACATACATAAATAAATCGGGAGGGGTTATAGCTTATGTTAACAATAAGTGGTCACCGAACGTAATAGAGCCAGCGCTAGATGAGGCAAATGGTCTAATCGTGGAGGTCCCTAATGTCTTTACTGTAATAGGCATATACCGGTCACCTTCTTTTCCTGATACAGCTACATTTATCTCTTCGCTTGATAGAAACCTTAGAGCATTGGCAACAAACCAATGTCTTACAGTTGTGGGGGACCTAAACATAAACATTTTAAGCCCTTCACTAAACGAGGAAAGCACGTCTACCTATCTAAACCTCCTCTCGGAATATGACCTGGTATCGGCTATAAATGTTCCTACGCATAATAAAACATGTTTAGATCATATATTCGTCTCGGCCAAAGCCACGGCAGAAGCCGTTGTATGTCCGGCTGATCTCACTGATCATTGTATGGTCATGGTTGGTATAGCGAGTAAATCTAGAAAAGTCATAAAGAGAACCAGGTTAAAAATTGATTATGAGGGTCTTGTCTCTGAACTAGATAAAACTGATTGGAATAGTGTTATCGAAAATGAATGCCTAGAAAATGACGTAAACATGTTTTGCAAAGTTTTGTCTGATAATGTAGCAAGGTTTTCTCAGGAGATCAAAGTCAGCCATTCAAAGTTTAACATTAAACCCTGGATGACTCCTGGGCTTATTCGCTGTTCTAGACATAGGGATAAACTTCACAGCGAGTCAAGGAAATTTCCTCATGACGAGCATAAAGAGTTGGTGTACAGCAGATACCGAAATTTCTACGTGTCACTTCTTCGCAGGCTTAAGTCTGAATATGAAAGCAAGGAACTAAACAATAGCAAAAATTGCCCAAAAAAGCTCTGGAAGAGCATAAATCGCATATCCCACAGAACGCCTTTGAACTCAAATGATAGAGCACAAGAGCTTCTCAGTCCGAAAAACGGCTCTAAATTTGAGGCTCTAAAGGCGAGTAACACCTATTTCACTTCGGTAGGAAAAAACCTAGCCCGCTCGATTCTATCAAGCCTTAGCGAGACTCAGGAATCGCTTGCGGCTAAAACTAGTCTTAACAATCCCCCGTTGAACTCCTTTTTCATCTCTCCCACCGACGAACAAGAAATAATATCCCTCATTAATAAATTAGATCCGAACAGCTCTCCAGGAATAGACCAAATAAATAATAAAATACTAAAAGCAGTGAAGTCCTCTATAGCGACTCCCCTCGTTTCTATTTTTAATCGGAGTATTACATCTGGCTACTTCCCCAAAAACCTGGAAAACAGCAGTGGTCGTCCCTATATACAAAGGTGGAGCAAAAAACGATCCTGGCAACTATCGCCCAATATCGCTTTTAGGTAGCATCTCAAAACTACTGGAGCGGATTGTTAACGAGAGACTGATGAAATACCTTGAACAAAATAATTATCTCTCAGATAGCCAGTTCAGCTTTCGGAGAGGTAAATCAACAGAGGATGCAGTAAACTTGTTGACAAATGTAGTTTCCACTCATCTTGATAATGGACGAAGTTGTATCGGAGTTTTCTTGGACCTGGCCAAGGCCTTCGACACAGTTTCTGTCCCAATACTGCTAAGAAAGCTTGAAGGTTTTGGTATCCGAGGGCACAGCGTTTGGACTGGTTTACAAGCTATTTGACAGAGAGAAACCAATGCATCAGAATAGGACATCTTGTAAGTGAGGTGCAACCGGTAAGTTTCGGCGTACCTCAAGGCAGCATTTTGGGCCCAACTTTGTTCATTTTATATATGAATGATATCTGCTCGGTCCCTGTGAAAAACGCTGATATAATTTGTTACGGCCGATGATACTGCACTGATTTTCCACGATACATCCTGGGAGCAGGTTCGGCTTAGAACAGAAGACGGTATGAATTTGATTTCACAGTGGCTAAGCAAAAACCTCCTAACGCTTAATACCGCCAAAACCAAGTTCCTTTGTTTTCACAAGACTATAGCATCCTCACCTCCTGTTATTCTCGATCAGCTGAAAATACACAGCTGCCAAGGCAGCAACAGACGCCTTTGTGACTGCTCCCTCATTAAAAAAGCTGACTTTTTAAGGTACCTGGGAGTCATGATAGACGACAAATTATCTTTTAAAGAGCATGTTACTCTGATGTCTAGTCGAGTAAGGAAGATTATCCATGTCATGAAGAATCTTAGAGAGGCTGCAAATGGAAGAATCCTTAAAACGGTATATCTAGCTCTGTGCCAGTCTATTATAAATTACTGCATTCTTGCTTGGGGAGGCTGTGCGAAATCCACTCTTATCCCATTAGAGAGAGCCCAAAGAGGTGTTTTAAAGGTAGCTTTGTTTAAGCCAATTCTCTACCCAACGGCCGCTCTCTTTAATGAGGCTGAAGTGCTTAGTGTAAGGAGGCTTTTCTTGGTGAGAGCTGCAGTTTATACTCACACAAAAGTAATAAACTCCAATACATATAGCGATTTGGTCAAAAAAAGAGTTTACAAAATCCCAGCTCCATTCACACGAACAACATTCTCACATCGTTTCGGCTATTTCCTCTTTCCACGAATATACAACAAGCTTGCAGGCCTCTATAACTTTAAATCTCTATCTGTCCCTCAAACAAACGGCTGCTTACAAAAATGCTTCTGAAATGGAATTACAACGAGACGGAAGATTTACTTAAACCTATTCTTTAATTCTTCCTACCTTGAATCACACTCTCACTCACACATACATTTACCTAACTCATCTACGCTCATGAACATTCACTCACTACACATACCAACTCACAAGTCACAACTACCTGCCATTTACACGCTGCCCATATACCTAAATACAAAACTGTGTTCACTAGGTATAAGAAATTAAAATGTTTTTAGTTATAAGAATGCTCACAGACTGATGTTAAATTTATTTACTTATTTTTTCTGTTTTAAATTTCATATAATAATAAAATTAGTGTTAAATTTGATAATTATGTAGGTACCTACAATTTTGTAATTTTAGTCTTTAATAATAGTAGAATCTGCTATTGCAATTAATTAAAATATTTTTTTAATTTAATATTTAAGTTTTCTTAGTAACCTATGCGTACTTAGCATGTGTCACATTATTTCTTTTCTGGAAATGCGCTTCACTGTTCCTCACAGACAGGCCTAGCCTTAGTGTGAGGACCAGCATAATGTAAAACTATGTAACAGTGTTTATTGGTAATAAATAATTTTTACTTTTTTTTACTTTTACTTTTTACTATACCTAACTCTAAACTGTAATTCGAGACCAAAAAATCTACGACAGATACGTCACTGTCAAATCTGTTAAAGTCACATATGTCATTCTCAAGTGACGTTTTAGGTTTTGCCAACCTTTTTGGCATTACTAAACTGTCAAGTTTCCATACATTGTTAAATTTTGTAGGTAGATACCTACCAAATTATTAACATGAAGTGTTACAAGCGCAATAACATCTTTGAAAATAACATTACGGATGATTAAGTATTTATTAAAGTGTCTTGTATTTACGTGAAAATAAGTAATAAAATTGTTTCTTTAAATTATACAATCAAAATTACCAATAAATAAATTATATCAGCTAGTGTATTTAGAAAAAGGGTTTATACTATGGTACGATCATTTTATTGCAGTAGTAACATTGTAGTAGATTTTTTGGTCTCGAATTACAGTTTTGGGTAGTAGGTAAGTTATTGAACTACATCTATTTCATTATGACAATGTGTTATTAAATTGTGACACGTACTTAATTGGAGAGGATCAATAACGTCGTAAGACCTAAACAGCATACACTTAATTGCTTTTGGGTCCTATGACGTTAAAACGTAGGTTATTAGGTATGTACCTACATAATATCTCAATTTCATCCAAATAAAGTTTGATTTTTGTTTGCAAAACTATATCTTACTTATATTTAAAGTTCCCAAGAATAACAAATTCGAAACTGTGTGAAAGTCCCCAACCAGTTTATTGCGTTGCCGTTCGCCTACCATGCATGTATTCATTGCTGAATATTAACAGAAACTGTGCGGTTACCGCTGCCCCGACGAGCAATGTACGGAGGGTAGCTTCGTTTGATGAAGCAGGAATATTAAATACTTAAATTATAATAAAATCTTATATCTCATAATATTGACTTGACTCCATACTAAGCTAACTTGTGTTACAGATATCAGACAACAGAGGAAACACAAATATAACACTAAATACATATTTGACTGGCCGGTTGGCGCAATGGTAGTGACCCTGCCTCATACGCCAAAGGTCGTGGGTTCGATCCCCACCCTGGACAAACATTCGTGTGATGAGCACTTGTGTTTGTTCAGTGTCTGGGTGTTATATAAGTATTTAAGTATTATATTGTGTTCCTCTGTTGTCTGATATCTGTAATAGAACGGAGTCAGGTCAATGTATGAGATGTTGTGTGAATTTATTATATAACTACAAACATCAACACTGTGTTACAGAACAGAGGAACACAAATACCTACATATTATAAAACACCCATACACTTAACAAACACAAGTGTTATCACACGAATTTTTCTTTTTTTTATGTGATACTTACACCTATCACATAAAAAAAAAAAATTGGCATCACGGACGAGCAGACGGATCACCTGATGGTAAGCGATTACCGCCACTCATAGACACATGCAACATCAGTAGAGTCACAAGTGCGCTGCCAACCTTTAATCCCCTTTCGCCCGATTGGGCCTCCGGTCCCCTAAGTCACTCGGCGAAACACAGCGCAGCCTTTCCTATATGTAAAAGTAGGTACTCTGTGGCGCAGGCGCTGCTTCACGCCCGTCTCCTGTGAGGATGTGGTATCCGGTCGAGGTGGCCCATTCACGCCAAAGCGTGGCTCCCTCACGATTAAAAAAAATTGTCATGTCTGTCTGACAACAACCTGACAAAAAAAATGTCAGGGTATTGATTGAACCCACGACCTTTGGCGCATGAGGTGGCAATACCAAATACGCCATCCGGCCAGTCATCTAGGTAAGTTACTTAGGTCGGTGTAGTTCCAATAGTTTCAGAAAAAAAGTTGCGGTGACATACAGACAGACATGACGAATCTATAAGGGTTCCATTATTTGTCGTTTGGCTACGGAACCCTAAAAACAGGCCCTTACGGACGGGGTCAATGTAACTTGATGCACCATGGTTCCCAGTGCACCTCTTTCCAAAATAACAGGTTTTTGACGTAAAACACGCGGCAGATTATTTACTTGACATTCATACATTTTATGTTCAGTACTTAATTGACATTAATTTATTTTATTTATTTAATCAATTAACACGGTTCAATTGATAACTAATTGTTATATTGCAGTAATTATATTGCAGTAGCAACATTGTAGTAGTTTTTTTGGTCTTGAATTCCAGTTTTGGGTATAGTTAGCTTAGACGAAAACTACTTTTGATAGATAGTATAGACAATGCATATTTTGTCTATGCAATAAGTTTAAGCACTCGGCAAAAAGTTCAAACACGGTTTTATTTATATTATTTTATTCACAATTTTACACCATAATCTTCCACTATCACTGCTAGCTTATAACCAAAACTAAGTCTAGTCGCACGTTCCAGCGCCCGCGTATTAATGCCCTATTCCTTACCGGGTGGCCGCCTTTTGCCCACCAAACTACCGCGTACCGGAAGTGCAAAAAGGCGGGCCAACCGGAGTAACTAATAATTTTATTTATACATATTAATTAGTACTTAAATAATTAATTTAAGCATTCAAAAATAACTAAAATATATTTTATTAATTTACAGAAAGCAAACTGAAATAATATTTAATAATTGCTTAACCGGAAATAACGACAAGTCTTTTGCGCTACCGCGTACCGGTAGCGGAAAAAGGCAGGCGAGTAAATCAGAAACACTTATTAATATTCAAATAAATTGATTTTAAGCTTCCAAAAATAATTAAAATGCATTTATAATTTTTATACATTTTATCTTAACCAAATTAATATACTGTGTGTAATGAAAGAACTCACCGGAAGTTATGACAACCGTCTTTTACGCCACCGTGTAGACGGAAGCGGAAAAGACGGTTAAATTAAAGTGGATTACAATTTTATTTTATGAATTTTAACTTGTATAATTTTATTAACAATTAACAATGCATTTATAAATTATTTACATTTTTTTGATAACTATAAATCGATATATTAAAGCTAGCGGATATAAACATATTTATCTAGAAATATCCATGAAAGTAATATTTATCTTAGACATTGCTCTTTACTTACAAAATAACCCTAACATAAGTAAGAACATCTTTTGGTACTGAATAGAACTAAGTCCCGTAACAATGTGTCTTTTGTTGTATTAATGATTTAACAATAAAACTTTAATTCATATAATTTATTTATTTACAAATATATTTCATATTGCACAATACACATTAAACCAAGTTGTTTGATAATGTTACATACCACAGTGTGATCATAGCCAGTGTCTCGCAATGTACGTACAGCCACACATCAAAGTATATAAAACTGTCAAAAATAAGTATATAAATCAACTCGCTTACTCGTACTGTCATAGAAGTTAAGTTGAATATCAATTGAGGAAATTTGACAGGTTGTGGTAACCAGATTTGTGGCTGTCTGTACACATGGCGTCACGACAAATGAAGGGTACAGGCACAAAATAATTACACACATAGGTACGAGTATAAACATTAATACATACATACATTCATTAAATTAAATAAATACACTATTACATAATATACTAACAAATATAAACTACATAGACATACTTAAGAATAAATAATGTAACTATAATAAATAAATAAAGAGGATCTCAAATAAGTAGGTAGCATTATGAGAGTTGTAATGAAAGGACAGGTTAGGATGGGGTGGGGGGGGGGGAGGGGGATTAGGGAAATTTGGTTCAAAGTGTAAGGAAATGTGCTTTAATCCTGGTTTTAAAGATGGGTAGGGAGTTGGATTGCCTATGGACAGCGGTAAGGCACACAACAAACACAATACACAAACAAAAATAAACACAATGACAATGAGCTCTTTACATCACGCACCACTTACTTAACTGCACATCACGCATGGCATTCAAATAATATTTCAATTTCTATTCATACAAATTTTTATAACTATCCAAAATGGCCACTCTAGAATTTCTCTCTGATATAGACACTTTCATGCAGATAGAATGCCATAATATCTTAAATGCGGAAGAGTGCAGCTCTGTTATATCTAAATATTTCATTAAAATACTGCACGTGAACATCAGAAGTATGCAATGTAACTTTGACAATTTCCTACTAATATTCGCTAGAATGGGTATTCCTTTTGATGTGGTGATCATGACTGAATGTTGGATTAATCCATCGTCTACCATCAAACAGTTGGATGGATACCAATCCTATAACACTACAACATAATAAATAAATCGGGAGGGGTTATAGCTTATGTTAACAATAAGTGGTCACCGAACGTAATAGAGCCAGCGCTAGATGAGGCAAATGGTCTAATCGTGGAGGGTCCCTAATGTCTTTACTGTAATAGGCATATACCGGTCACCTTCTTTTCCTGATACAGCTACATTTATCTCTTCGCTTGATAGAAACCTTAGAGCATTGGCAACAAACCAATGTCTTACAGTTGTGGGGGACCTAAACATAAACATTTTAAGCCCTTCACTAAACGAGGAAAGCACGTCTACCTATCTAAACCTCCTCTCGGAATATGACCTGGTATCGGCTATAAATGTTCCTACGCATAATAAAACATGTTTAGATCATATATTCGTCTCGGCCAAAGCCACGGCAGAAGCCGTTGTATGTCCGGCTGATCTCACTGATCATTGTATGGTCATGGTTGGTATAGCGAGTAAATCTAGAAAAGTCATAAAGAGAACCAGGTTAAAAATTGATTATGAGGGTCTTGTCTCTGAACTAGATAAAACTGATTGGAATAGTGTTATCGAAAATGAATGCCTAGAAAATGACGTAAACATGTTTTGCAAAGTTTTGTCTGATAATGTAGCAAGGTTTTCTCAGGAGATCAAAGTCAGCCATTCAAAGTTTAACATTAAACCCTGGATGACTCCTGGGCTTATTCGCTGTTCTAGACATAGGGATAAACTTCACAGCGAGTCAAGGAAATTTCCTCATGACGAGCATAAAGAGTTGGTGTACAGCAGATACCGAAATTTCTACGTGTCACTTCTTCGCAGGCTTAAGTCTGAATATGAAAGCAAGGAACTAAACAATAGCAAAAATTGCCCAAAAAAGCTCTGGAAGAGCATAAATCGCATATCCCACAGAACGCCTTTGAACTCAAATGATAGAGCACAAGAGCTTCTCAGTCCGAAAAACGGCTCTAAATTTGAGGCTCTAAAGGCGAGTAACACCTATTTCACTTCGGTAGGAAAAAACCTAGCCCGCTCGATTCTATCAAGCCTTAGCGAGACTCAGGAATCGCTTGCGGCTAAAACTAGTCTTAACAATCCCCCGTTGAACTCCTTTTTCATCTCTCCCACCGACGAACAAGAAATAATATCCCTCATTAATAAATTAGATCCGAACAGCTCTCCAGGAATAGACCAAATAAATAATAAAATACTAAAAGCAGTGAAGTCCTCTATAGCGACTCCCCTCGTTTTCTATTTTTAATCGGAGGTATTACATCTGGCTACTTCCCCAAAACCTGGAAAACAGCAGTGGTCGTCCCTATATACAAAGGTGGAGCAAAAAACGATCCTGGCAACTATCGCCCAATATCGCTTTTAGGTAGCATCTCAAAACTACTGGAGCGGATTGTTAACGAGAGACTGATGAAATACTTGAACAAAATAATTATCTCTCAGATAGCCAGTTCAGCTTTCGGAGAGGTAAATCAACAGAGGATGCAGTAAACTTGTTGACAAATGTAGTTTCCACTCATCTTGATAATGGACGAAGTTGTATCGGAGTTTTCTTGGACCTGGCCAAGGCCTTCGACACAGTTTTCTGTCCCAATACTGCTAAGAAAGCTTGAAGGTTTTGGTATCCGAGGCACAGCGTTGGACTGGTTTACAAGCTATTTGACAGAGAGAAACCAATGCATCAGAATAGGACATCTTGTAAGTGAGGTGCAACCGGTAAGTTCGGCGTACCTCAAGGCAGCATTTTGGGCCCAACTTTGTTCATTTTATATATGAATGATATCTGCTCGGTCCCTGTGAAAAACGCTGATATAATTTGTTACGCCGATGATACTGCACTGATTTTCCACGATACATCCTGGGAGCAGGTTCGGCTTAGAACAGAAGACGGTATGAATTGATTTCACAGTGGCTAAGCAAAAACCTCCTAACGCTTAATACCGCCAAAACCAAGTTCCTTTGTTTTCACAAGACTATAGCATCCTCACCTCCTGTATTCTCGATCAGCTGAAAATACACAGCTGCCAAGGCAGCAACAGACGCCTTTGTGACTGCTCCCTCATTAAAAAGCTGACTTTTTAAGGTACCTGGGAGTCATGATAGACGACAAATTATCTTTTAAAGAGCATGTTACTCTGATGTCTAGTCGAGTAAGGAAGATTATCCATGTCATGAAGAATCTTAGAGAGGCTGCAAATGGAAGAATCCTTAAAACGGTATATCTAGCTCTGTGCCAGTCTATTATAAATTACTGCATTCTTGCTTGGGGAGGCTGTGCGAAATCCACTCTTATCCCATTAGAGAGAGCCCAAAGAGGTGTTTTAAAGGTAGCTTTGTTTAAGCCAATTCTCTACCCAACGGCCGCTCTCTTTAATGAGGCTGAAGTGCTTAGTGTAAGGAGGCTTTTCTTGGTGAGAGCTGCAGTTTATACTCACACAAAAGTAATAAACTCCAATACATATAGCGATTTGGTCAAAAAAAGAGTTTACAAAATCCCAGCTCCATTCACACGAACAACATTCTCACATCGTTTCGGCTATTTCCTCTTTCCACGAATATACAACAAGCTTGCAGGCCTCTATAACTTTAAATCTCTATCTGTCCCTCAAACAAAACGGCTGCTTACAAAAATGCTTCTGAAATGGAATTACAACGAGACGGAAGATTTACTTAAACCTATTCTTTAATTCTTCCTACCTTGAATCACACTCTCACTCACACATACATTTACCTAACTCATCTACGCTCATGAACATTCACTCACTCACACATACCAACTCACAAGTCACAACTACCTGCCATTTACACGCTGCCCATATACCTAAATACAAAACTGTGTTCACTAGGTATAAGAAATTAAAATGTTTTTAGTTATAAGAATGCTCACAGACTGATGTTAAATTTATTTACTTATTTTTTCTGTTTTAAATTTCATATAATAATAAAATTAGTGTTAAATTTGATAATTATGTAGGTACCTAACAATTTTGTAATTTAGTCTTTAATAATAGTAGAATCTTGCTATTGCAATTAATTAAAAATATTTTTTTAATTTAATATTTAAGTTTTCTTAGTAACCTATGCGTACTTAGCATGTGTCACATTATTTCTTTTCTGGAAATCGCTTCACTGTTCCTCACAGGACAGGCCTAGCCTAGTGTGAGGACCAGCATAATGTAAACTATGTTAAAGTGTTTATTGGTAATAAATAATTTTTACTTTTTTTTACTTTTACTTTTTACTATACCTAACTCTAAACTGTAATTCGAGACCAAAAAATCTACGACAGATACGTCACTGTCAAATCTGTTAAAGTCACATATGTCATTCTCAAGTGACGTTTTTAGGTTTTGCCAACCTTTTTGGCATTACTAAACTGTCAAGTTTCCATACATTGTTAAAATTTTGTAGGTAGATACCTACCAAATGTTATTAACACCTGAAGTGTTACAAGCGCAATAACATCTTTGAAAAATAACATTACGGATGATTAAGTATTTATTAAAGTGTCTTGTATTTACGTGAAAATAAGTTAATAAAATTGTTTCTTTAAATTATACAATCAAAATTACCAATAAATAAATTATATCAGCTAGTGTATTTAGAAAAAAGGGTTATACTATGGTACGATCATTTTATTGCAGTAGTAACATTGTAGTAGATTTTTTGGTCTCGAATTACAGTTTTGGGTATAGGTAGGTAAGTTATTTGAACTACATCTATTTCATTATGACAATGTGTTATTAAATTGTGACACGTACTTAATTGGAGAGGATCAATAACGTCGTAAGACCTAAACAGCATACACTTAATTGCTTTTGGGTCCTATGACGTTAAAACGTAGGTTATTAGGTATGTACCTACATAATATCTCAATTTCATCCAAAATAAAGTTTGATTTTTGTTTGCAAAACTATATCTTACTTATATTTAAAGTATTCCCAAGAATAACAAATTCGAAACTGTGTGAAAGTCCCCAACCAGTTTATTGCGTTGCCGTTCGCCTACCATGCATGTATTCATTGCTGAATATTAACAGAAACTGTGCGGTTACCGCTGCCCCGACGAGCAATGTACGGAGGGTAGCTTCGTTTGATGAAGCAGGAAATATTAAATACTTAAATTATAATAAAATCTTATATCTCATAATATTGACTTGACTCCATACTAAGCTAACTTGTACTACAGATATCAGACAACAGAGGAAACACAAATATAACACTAAATACATATTTGACTGGCCGGTTGGCGCATATGGTAGTGACCCTGCCTCATACGCCAAAGGTCGTGGGTTCGATCCCCACCCTGGACAAACATTCGTGTGATGAGCACTTGTGTTTGTTCAGTGTCTGGGTGTTATATAAGTATTTAAGTATTATATTTGTGTTCCTCTGTTGTCTGATATCTGTAATAGAACGGAGTCAGGTCAATGTATGAGATGTTGTGTGAATTTATTATATAACTACTAAACATCAACACTTGTGTTACAGAACAGAGGAACACAAATACCTACATATTATAAAACACCCATACACTTAACAAACACAAGTGTTTATCACACGAATTTTTCTTTTTTTTATGTGATACTTACACCTATCACATAAAAAAAAAAATTGGCATCACGGACGAGCAGACGGATCACCTGATGGTAAGCGATTACCGCCACTCATAGACACATGCAACATCAGTAGAGTCACAAGTGCGCTGCCAACCTTCAATCCCCTTTCGCCCGATTGGGGCTCCGGTCCCCTAAGTCACTCGGCGAAACACAGCGCAGCCTTTCCTATATGTAAAAGTAGGTACTCTGTGGCGCAGGCGCTGCTTCACGCCCGTCTCCTGTGAGGATGTGGTATCCGGTCGAGGTGGCCCATTCATGCCAAAGCGTGGCTCCCTCACGGTTTAAAAAAATTGTCATGTCTGTCTGACAACAACCTGACAAAAAAAAATTTACAGGGTATTGATTGAACCCACGATCTTTGGCGCATGAGGTGGCAATACCAATACGCCATCCGGCCAGTCATCTAGGTAAGTTACTTAGGTCGGTGTAGTTCCAATAGTTTCAGAAAAAAAGTTGCGGTGACATACAGACAGACATGACGAATCTATAAGGGTTCCATTATTTGTCGTTTGGCTACGGAACCCTAAAAACAGGCCCTTACGGACGGGGTCAATGTAACTTGATGCACCATGGTTCCCAGTGCACCTCTTTCCAAAATAACAGGTTTTTGACGTAAAACACGCGGCAGATTATTTACTTGACATTCATACATTTTATGTTCAGTACTTAATTGACATTAATTTATTTTATTTATTTAATCAATTAACACGGTTCAATTGATAACTAATTGTTATATTGCAGTAATTATATTGCAGTAGCAACATTGTAGTAGTTTTTTTGGTCTTGAATTCCAGTTTTGGGTATAGTTAGCTTAGACGAAAACTACTTTTGATAGATAGTATAGACAATGCATATTTTGTCTATGCAATAAGTTTAAGCACTCGGCAAAAAGTTCAAACACGGTTTTATTTATATTATTTTATTCACAATTTTACACCATAATCTTCCACTATCACTGCTAGCTTATAACCAAAACTAAGTCTAGTCGCACGTTCCAGCGCCCGCGTATTAATGCCCTATTCCTTACCGGGTGGCCGCCTTTTGCCCCACCAACTACCGCGTACCGGAAGTGCAAAAAGGCGGGCCAACCGGAGTAACTTAATAATTTTATTCTATACATATTAATTAGTACTTAAATAATTAATTTAAGCATTCAAAAATAACTAAAATATATTTTATTAATTTACAGAAAGCAAACTGAAATAATATTTAATAATTGCTTAACCGGAAATAACGACAAGTCTTTTTGCGCTACCGCGTACCGGTAGCGGAAAAAGGCGAGTAAATCAGAAACACTTATTAATATTCAAATAAATTGATTTTAAGCTTCCAAAAATAATTAAAATGCATTTTATAATTTTTATACATTTTATCTTAACCAAATTAATATACTGTGTGTAATGAAAGAACTCACCGGAAGTTATGACAACCGTCTTTTACGCCACCGTGTAGACGGAAGCGGAAAAGACGGTTAAATTAAAGTGGATTACAATTTTATTTTATGAATTTTAACTTGTATAATTTTATTAACAATTAACAATGCATTTTATAAATTATTTACATTTTTTTGATAACTATAAATCGATATATTAAAGCTAGCCGGATATAAACATATTTATCTAGAAATATCCATGAAAGTAATATTTATCTTAGACATTGCTCTTTACTTACAAAAATAACCCTAACATAAGTAAGAACATCTTTTGGTACTGAATAGAACTAAGTCCCGTAACAATGTGTCTTTTGTTGTATTAATGATTTAACAATAAAACTTTAATTCATGTTGTTTATTTATTTACAAATATATTTCATATTGCACAATACATTAAACCAAGTTGTTTGGTAATGTTACATACCACAGTGTGATCATAGCCAGTGTCTCGCAATGTACGTACAGCCACAAATCAAAGTATATAAAACTGTCAAAAATAAGTATATAAACCAACTCGCTTACTCGTACTGTCATAGAAGTTAAATTGAATATCAATTGAGGAAATTTGACAGGTTGTGGTAACCAGATTTGTGGCTGTCTGTACACATGGCGTCACGACAAATGAAGGGTACAGGCACAAAATAATTACACACAGAAAGTAGGCTGCCCACTAAGAGCTAAAAACGTGTCATGTACTCACGCATGCGCACTAACGGGGAAATACGCCTTTTCGACCACATTAATCCTAACTTATGACATAAGATTGTCAAACTGTCGAGGTCTATGGTAGAGGCCGAGCACTTATGTACCTACTCATGCCGGGCAACAACCTTAGCATATGTCAACGAATTCTTCTAAATTCAAAATCAGGTCAAAGTCTAACTTCTGTGTGTAATTATTTTGTGGTACAGGGCCAGAACAAAAAATGTCACAAAGAAAAAAAACAACACAAACACAAAACTCATAAATTTTCTTAGATACTTACGTAAACCTTATAATAAAAATCTGCTTAATTAACTCTTTAAGTTTACCTTTTAACCCTTTGTTGGACTTTGTCGATATGTTAGACACCATGTTTTGAATCTTAAGTGTTGCAGATAAGGTCCAAAACCCAAGAAATGTATTTATTTATAAGTACTTTCTGCCCATCAAGGGGTTAAAGTCTTTATTTTAGAAACAGGAGACCTATTTTTTTTGAATTTTCGCTTCGTCCGAACAAAACTACTAGTTTTGCAAGTCACGCCGTTTCGTAAGTCGCATGATTCAAAATTTTCCCTATTTTTGAAATCACTCGCTTAGGGTATTGCCAAGCTTGTCAAAGTATAGTTTTAACTCGTTTCAAGTTGACGTAAATGCGTCCACTCGCTTCACGGAAACGAGTGGTTTATACCACTCGTTGCAAAACGCTCGTTTTCGAATGATTCAAAAATGCGGATGTCAAAAACCATTCGAGTCACACATTTTTTAGTGACACGACAATTCAAAAATAGGTCTCCAGGTCGTATGTTGGCAATAGGGTATTTGACTAAATTTTTTTATGTGTTTAATCAAAAGACCTCTCAATTTAAGAAACATTATTGAAAGAATTACTCGATTCTGATTTGAATTACCTGAGATATCATAACTTTAAGAGCACATATTTTTGGCAAGCCCAAAAACGCTCTATACAAATAGATACAGGCGAGTGACGTCACATGCTCGTATCCTGTATGCGCGACTAGTAAATTTTGTTTGGTAGCTATATCAAATATTTCGTTTAGGTCAATGGTTTTATAATAAAAGTTGGTGGAAAATGTACGGGTAGTTCAATGATATATAATATATTTTTTAAAAATGTAATACTTCAAAAATGGACTTTCCCATGAAACTTTGAATGCTCATAAAACCAGCTAGGCGTTATATTTTTAACTGAAAATTTTGGCCATTGGTTCATATTTACCAGTATTTTGGTAAAGTATAAATATTTTTTACTATATCGAGACTAGTCAAATACCCTATAATTACTAATCATACTTTGTCCAAAAATCCAAATATCCTCTATCTAGGTACTGGCTATCTTTATAATGTAACTAGTAATATAAACATGGAATGTTTTTTATGTGACAGGTGGCAGACAAGTAAACGGATCACCTGATGGTAAGCGATTGCCGTCGCCTATAAACGCCCGTAACACCATTGGAGTCACTGGTACGCTGCCAACCTTTTGACCCCCTTTCCCCCTAGTTGGCTCTCCAGTACCCTTAATAACCGGTCTTCTGTAAGACTCCGGTCGAGCCGGCCCATTCATGCCGAAGCGTAGCTCTCCTAATGTTATCATTATTTACTACGTATCAAATCTCATAGAAAAATGTAAATGTAGTAATGATTACACATTTAACAACATTTTACATTATACGACAAAAATAAGTAATTAATTTTATAACTCGTTATAATTAAGTGATATTAAATTACTTATGTAAAGTGCCTATGTAATTAAAATCTTAGTTAAAATACTGTAGGTCCAGTTTTCCCGCAATTTACCTTCCAAAAGTAAATAATATTATCAAATAAGTTATTTATATTAGTAACTTTACGAAGTTTTACACTAAAATTATTCTATTACGCTCACAATATGCCTACATAACAACATTAAGTTGCATCAGTGCTACAGAATTCAATAAATCAAATAACAGTATGTGTCTATTTCAGTAAGTTATCGACACGTGTTCGTTAGTG
This sequence comes from Cnaphalocrocis medinalis, assembly GCA_014851415.1. NCBI lineage: Eukaryota > Metazoa > Arthropoda > Insecta > Lepidoptera > Crambidae > Cnaphalocrocis > Cnaphalocrocis medinalis. The sequence goes on from JABMDO010001835.1 coordinate 160,596, forward strand.
GTATAGTACATTTAGTCAGTAATACAATAGTAGTATCGAACACGTATCTCTTACTTCCTTTAGGCTGCATGTCCATCAAAGCGGAGTGGACCGGAGCGGAGAACATCCGCCAATAGAATGGCATAAAAACTCTGCTACTCGACAAAGCCAATAGAATGGCATAAAAACTCGTTGAAGAAAGTTTGTCGTGTAGAGGACACGACAAACTTTTCACTCCACTCTTCCCCACTCCGCTTAGGTGGACTGGCAGCCTTAGGTTTAGAGCTGACACCTCTTCGCCTAACTTTTAGAAGTAACATTAATGTAAATGTTATTTAATAGACAGTGACATTATCAAGCAGTCATCTAAATAAACAATTTATTTCATTATCATCTACATGTCACTACACTTCCGTTTTTGGGCAGAGATGCTTGTCAAAAGCCGGTAGGCAACCCCTAGCCAAGGTCTCTTCAAAGTCATTTCACCAATTGGTTGCTCTGTGTACTTGCGATCTCTTCATTTACATGCAGTAATTTAACACTAAATTTAATGTTCTTTACAAGTCAAACACATAATAAAGATGTCATCTAAATACACTACACTTCACTTTCTTTTAGGGGCAGAACTGCTTGGCTTTTCGAGAGCCGGGAGGCGTCCCCTAGCCAGGAACTCCTCCAAGGCGTTTAGCTAGGTGGTCGCTCGGTCCAGCTGAGCCAACTGGTGGGCTAAACGCTCGGACCGAGCGCGACGGGCTTGCCCCAACGCTCGGGTTTCGGCGAATTTCGTTATGAAACTTTCTACTGGAAGTTTACCTGCAACAATACAATTAATGGAATATCGTACCTCAGTTTTGTGGAATGGGTTAGCCGCGAAAAATTATGACCTGGCAATTAGTGTAATTTTTTAACTGTGGGTGAGCAACGCTACGGCATTAATGGGCTGGCTCGACCGGAGTAATACCACTGCCTCACAGGAAACCGGCGTCAAGCAGCGACGCTGCTTTTTCGCCGAATGTGCAAGGGTACCGAAGGCCCAATCGAGGGAAAGGGGATTTAAGGTTGGCAGTGCACCTGTGACTATAGTGGTGTTGTGGGTGTCTATGGGCGGCGGCAATCGCTTACTATCAGGTGGTGTGTCTGCTCGTCTATTACAGTTTTGTGAAATGGCTTAGCTCGGGTTTGTGATCACCAATCTGCATTAGGCAAGCGTGGTGATTTAGCCTAATCCCATCATAGTAGCGATGACTTGATTTCTATGCCTTTGCCCTGCAGTGGGACAGTATATCTGATACTTTACTATTTAATGATGACGCTGTAACAGCTGTGGGCGGGTCAATAAGATCAGAAGCCAACGTCCGATAACGAAGTGTGATAAACACACACGCCTATACTGCGTTACTGGACGTCATTAGGACGAATCGCTACAAATTATACCTACTTCTTATCGTGTGTTCTTAACCCCTGGCCCCTATTTCAACACGCCTTATTAAAGAGCTTTACTACTTATAAATATAACTTAGTTTTTGCCCGCGGCTTCGCTTGAACTAGCGGCCCGTCCTCATTTCGCTTCGGACAATTCTAAAACTGAACCAATACATAGCGCTGGGTGTCCATTATACCTAGTCTTGCCATAAGTTTTGTCCCAACGTTGTTAGACTTGACTTCAACGTAACGCCTTCTATCGGATTTTAGAATAGAATAGAAACCATTTATTTATTTTGTATTGTGTATCTAGAAGCTAACCGCACGCAAATTTGCAAATGCAATGCAGTTGAAAATGCAATTTTACGCAATGGGGTATGGGAAAAAAACCAAACATGTCCTAAATCGAAAACCATTTCGAGGCATTTGTCTTTCATACCATATTTTATTGCTTTTAAAATTTAAAAGCATAAGATCAATGATATTTTCAATAAAATCGCGTTTGACCTTCATCTGACCCAAGGTCAGCAGAATTTTCAGTCATACTACACTAACAAGATAAAATAAATGCGACATCTACTGTGATTGACACTTAGTCTATCGGAAGAACCAACAATTGGCGCTAGTTGTAATACAATAAAACCTTACCAACCAGTTGACATTTATTTGAAAGGATATAAAATTGATTAGAGATACCTCTCTGTTTTTTGTTTTGCCGGAATGTTGTTAGACAGTGATGTAAAATTCCCCCGATTAAAAGGGATTTTGCTCACAAGTAACATTTTACATATAATTTATTTGCCACGATTTGGGGAAAAAGCACGTGGTAACACTATTAATATGGTGTAGCGCGCTTGTGACGTCACAAATACGCTTGAATTTAATGTTTAAAAATTAATTAAAACATAACTACTGTCTTGATTACAAAAATATTCAAATTGATTACTTGAAATAGTAAAGGTATTGAAATAAAATATAAAAAAAATACCTAAAAAATAGTTCCCATAGCCCATTCAAAATTTTATGCAACTGAATTTTTATGTAATTGCAAAATGCCATTTTATGCAATTGCAAAATGCAATTTTATGCAACATCACAGCGACGTTACAAAAAAAAATATTTGAATCTTACCTAACAAGAACATCTCTGCAATAACTTCAGCATCCTCATCCGCTTTCAGTGCTGATTCTTTCAGGCAATCCCTGATGCGGTGAGGGTCGTACATTTCAGCTAATTTCTGGTGCTTTTTGTGAAGGCCTTCATAGTTCATCTGTAACAATAGTAAAGTTATCAGCCTATATACTATCCCACTGCAGGGCAAAGGCCTCCGTCATAGAAATCAAGTCATCGCTACTATAATGGAATTAGGCTTAAACACCACGCTTGCCTAATGCGGTGCGGCGATCACAAACCCTAGTTAAGTTTGAAAAATTCGAAATATACTATTGCACGACCCGGGAATCGAACCAGGGACCCCAAGATCACGGACTGGTACAGTCGCCATCAGATATATCGTAGCAGACAAGGTGACCAAATATTTCTGAACAAATTAAAATGTCAAGAAGTTCTGAACATACAACTAACCAATAATATCTGAACATTCAGTACTGCATTAATATCTGAGCAGATGCTGTCATTTACTTCTGAACATACAATAACCAATAATATCTGAACTGTCATCCTTCACGCACGTCAATACCAATGCGAGGTTGCCTATCGTTTTAGAAATCAATTTGGCAACGTCGCGTTCGTCGCTCAACATAATACTTATATAAAGCTCGATTACCAATGACTGACTCACTGATAAGGGCTGTTTTTTGGTGTGTTGGGGATTATTTTTGCGGAAAAAGTTTCGACAACCCTGAGAGTTTTTTAATTAATCATTAAAAAATAATAGGTTTTTTAATATTTAAAGAAAAATAAACAAAATGGCGGCCATTTTTGCGACATCAACTTTTTTGTTACAGCAGTTATTCGAAAAGTAAAAAGTGTCTATGAATCACCTGAATGAATGAATGAATCATCAATCTCATCTTAAAAACGAATACAATCATCTTTAACATGTTCGCTTCGTGACCGCTCGTTGGTAATAAATATCTTGGTTTTTTTGATGAAACTCCTTAGTTTCCAATTACTGTTAATGCCTACATCCTGGCCACACACTTTCAAAAATAATTTTCAGATTCAAATATGTAATGACACTTTGTTTCTTTTCTTTACATACTTTGTTTATCCTGATATATGACTGACATCTGCTCAGATATTAATGCAGTACTGAGTGTTCAGATATTATTGGTTAGTTGTATGTTCAGAAGTTAATGACTGGCACCTGCTCAGATATTTATGCAGTACTGAATGTTCAGATATTAATGGTTACTTGTAGCGTTCAGAACTTATTGACATTTTAATTTGTTCAGATATATTTGGTCATCTTGTCTGCTACGATATATCTGACAGCGACTGTACTTAAGCCACTGGAACAACAGGGCGTTCAACATGCTGGAATAGTAAAATTAAATAAAACTACATAATTTTAATTATAATAAAAATATAAAAATTAAAGTCTTAGTAGGTGTCATTGTGGAGTGGTATAAGACTTTTTTTGTGGGTAGGGGTTGGGTATTTTATGTAGTTTATGGGCCTCAAAGGAGGGATTTTGGGGATGTATGAATATATTGTTTTGTTAGCTTGTCCCTAACAACGTCATCACCCCGGTAAATCGCCAATATGAGATTGTAGAAATGAAATTAAATATTCTTTATTCAATTTAAGTCCATAAAAAATGTTTACTTACTTACTCTGATGGCTCAACGATCCAAAATGAGTCTTGGCCTCCGATACGAGATGTCGCCATTTGTCTCGGTCTTGTGCAGCTTGTCGCCAATCCCCTGCTTGCAATTCCAGCAGGTCCGCGTCCACTACATCCCGCCAGCGGTAGCGTAAGATATGCCCTCTTGGCACCCCGATCTGATACCATTCTTTCAACGTGGCTGGGCCATCGGAGTCTATGTGCCTTCGTCGTGTGTGTAAAGAATGTTTATGAATCTCAAATATTGTGTAAGCTACCAAATTCTCACCTTCATCTGCACGATGGTGGAGATACGGTCAATGACATCGGTCTTCAGCTCGTCAAGCACCTGCTGCTTGGCGAGGTTGTCCTGCGCTATCTCCTCGATGCTGCTCATCAGCTCCTCGGTCTCCAGGTCCAGTTTCACCAGCTGAGGGTTGCTCTCGAGGAGTTTGTCCTGAAGACATAGAAGAGGTTAGAAAAAGAACTTACACAAGGGTCTATAAATGTCTACAAACACAGGTATAATGGACCTCTCACAGGACATATAAATAACTTCACAATTTTATTGAGTTTGGTATCCTTTGCCACTCTCCTGTAATGTGGGTTCCCCTGCCACTAGCTGACTATAAGTTGATCGAAGACAGTGGACGTCACAGTGCCCACATCTATGCCTACACTTGCAGTACTTACAAAAATATCACCCCCCATTCTCGGATTTAACAATTTCCCTAATCGTAATAATATCAATTCAACCTTATGTCAAACCAGGCTTCAATGGGGGGGGGGGGGGGGGTCCGGACCCCCTGGACCCCCCCTTATATACGTCCATGCTTGTGGAACAGACGTAAGGGACCACACAAGGGACAAGGGGACATACTTCGGCTTTATTGGGCCATCTTTTTTTTGTCTCAAACACCCTTTATCACAACTTTGTCGACACATTTTATCTCACAATCAGTTTGATTATAATCAAAAGTGAGTCACTATCATTTAAAAACAAAAATATTCACACAAACCTGCAAGTCAGTATTCTCCAAAATCTCTCTCAGTTCTTCAACAGACAACTCATTCAATTCCTGCAACATCGTCAACGACACAACCTGCGACTGCGGACTCTCATCGCTTGACTTATCGTCGCTGCTCGATAAGTTTGGCAAATTCAGCTGAAACTCCCTGATGATCGCTTGCACTATACGTCCTAAGTCTGAATGTAATGTGTAATTGACTAATCCGGGGGCTCCAACGATTTGGTTGGAATTCTCTCCGACCCACGGATGAGGTATAGTAGGGTTAATAAATATTGCAGGCTTCTCATTAGGAAACTCGGGTCCCAGAACCACGTTTAAGCTCATGTTCTTCCCATCTGCCGTAAATTCAACTTTATATTCGGTATTTTCTGTCACTTCAACCACATTGTCGTTAAAGATTTTTAAGGTGTCTATTTGTCGTTTTCTGACATCCTGCTCGTTGTAGTAGGGACGTGGCAACATCTTTTCGTCGTTGTAATACTGAAAGCAACCAACGAGATCTTATAAAACGTACAAATAAACAAAAAGTGGAGATGAAGTACGATCAATCGAAATTTGTTACTTTTAAGACAATTTTGTGGCTTTTAAGCACATTTGTAGTAAAGAGAGAATATAATTACATGATAGTTTAATGTTACTTACTTTATTTTACGTTGAAAACTAGAATAAATCAATAAAATGATGATATTCAAGAATTTCAAATACACGAAATCAATACAAAAGTATCAGTGCGTTCCCATTGTGCATTACTATTAAAGTTTGACATTGGCAACTTAATAATCCTCTCTGATTGGCTGATTTTTAGTACGCAAACAAATCATCCAATCGGAAAATAATTCTGATAGCTCATTGTGTAATTAAGAACAGTCTGCTTTTTTCCATGACATTTTGTTTCGGTTTTTGTATAAGCTGAGGAACCTACGATTATTACTAACCTAATACTATTTAAAAAATTATACAACAAGTTTTAAATTAATGGAAAAATGTTTCCACATTTATTGATAACGGAAATTTATTCCAATCCAAACCATTATAAAAATAAAATTACTGTTAAATTATGTGAAATGGAATAAATGCAGTAACAAACGCCATCTATGATCCCACGTTGTAACACTTGCCGTCGTTAGGAGTTGTGATAGTTTTAGAAGAAGTTCATAGGTGGCGTTACTAATGTTGTTTTATCTTGGCGCGAATAGTTTTTCATAGTTTGAATATTTTTTTGTAAGTTTAGAAAAGTAGATCGAAAATAAATGAAAAGAAAATTTTTTCGTAACTTGTACAATTTTACTGTATGAACTAGTACCTACTTACTGTTGTTATTACAAGTGATAGGTGACAGACGAGCAGTTGGATCACCTGATGGTAAGCGATTGTCGCCGCTCATAGACACCTGCAACACTAATAGAATCACAAGTGCGCTGCCAACCTTAAACCCCCTTTCTCCTAATTGGTTTGAGGCTATAATTGGTCTCTCCAGTAGCCTCATTCACTCGACGAAACACAGCGCGGACGTTGTTTCACGGTCTTCTGTGAGGCAGTGGTATCTCTCCAGTCGAGCCGGCCCATTCATCCCGAAGCGTGGCTGTCTCACGGTCTCAACTAATTTAACTTGACGCCCACAGGGTACCCCAAGATTGTATGTAGCTATAAATTGTTGTCTTGGTCGTTCTTGTGTATTGATCTGTATGTATCGTTCTTCACGTCCTTGTGAAAATGCCAAATAAAGATATCTTATTCATTCAATCTTTGCCAATAGATGGCGCTGGGTGTCGATTACATCTCGCAAGTGTTTCGTCTTTTAGGGTCACATAATAGGCCTTGCGATTGCTTAATATAACTTGTCTCTTTAAAAATAGTCTTCTATACTATTCATAAAGAGATAACTTCAATGGACAACGACAAGCCTTATAGGGAAACCGAAAACACGAAACGCTTGTGCGATGTAATTGGACACAGCGCCATCTATTGATTCATTTCTGAATTACGGTCCCGAAGCGAAGTGAGGGCGGGCCACTAGTACCTATAAATAAAAATAGATTGACGGGCCGGATGGCGCATTGGTAGTGACCCTGCCTCATACGCCAAAGGTCGCGGGTTCGATTCCCACCCTGGACAAACATTCGTGTAATGATCACTTGTGTTTGTTGAGTGTCTGGGTGTTAATATGTATTTAAGTATTATATTTCTGATCCTCTGTTGTCTGATATCTGTAACACAAGTGCTTGAGCTACTTATTAAGGATTCAGGTCAATGTATGAGATGTTGTGTGATTTATAATGATTTTGCTGTTTTTAATAGTTTTGTGTTCTATTTATTTATTTATGATTTGCCTTCATCAGCCCTTTTTATTGGCACCAATCAATCAGCATACTTACAGTCCAAGCCTAACACTTACCATCAGGCAACCCTCTTGCTCGTTTGTCGCCTCTAACAAAACCATTCTCATTCATAACCATTCAATTTTATGTGATTGAGGCCGAATGCTTGCCCATGCATAAAAAAGTCAAGGTTATAACTTTTTCTGGTCGTCCACAGATGATACAACAGTGTTACAAAATACAACCTAATGGGGCGAGTGACAAGATTCCCCTCCATATTAGTGGGGGGGTACGTTTCCACAGTGGCCGAAGTGCTCACAGAATAGCCAGTCATTCATAACGTAAGCGAAAAGAACCGCTGATTTATAAATCCGACATTTTTGGCGGGCGTCCCGCCTTAGTTTCGCGACCTCTTTGCTGTCAAATAACGGAATTCCAAATTTGAAAAACTCTTTGCTGTCAAAATTTTAATTTTTTTTTATTTGTCGTGAATCGTGACCTATTTGCTGTCAAACTTTGGAATTCATTGCATTATACTTTTATTACAGTGTTAGTAAGTAATTTTGATACTTGAACAGTTTATTACAGTGAAATTATAGTTTTGCTAAATAGTGTTTCCGTGTGTTAGTTGCGTGTTGGACTTAGCAATAAGGCAACTACAATGCTGTGACTTCCCTCTTTCTTTTATTACATGCAATACGCATAGATGTTGAAAATGTTTATTTTTCTACTTTATTTACACATTTGTTTGTATATTTTCATAAGTTCTTATTAGTTTAGTATTCGTGGGAAATATTTTGAGGAGTTTCTCACACAAAACATTATTTTGAAACAATACCATGCTCATAAGTTATGTATCAAATTGACCTGCATTATGAAATCTGGGTCAAATAAATTCGGAGAACTCACCAGATTGACCCAAAATGAATATTAACTTTTTGAATAGCTAATCAATCGGTATTTACACATACCTTTCGTTTTCCATAAGACTTTTTTTGGAAACTAATCCTTTAATAAAAGAAATCACCAGTCTGTTGTATTTAGGTGATTCAAAAATTCAAATATTCATATGTAGGTATCTCACGCTATGCTTAATATAACAAACGTTAACATCGTTATTAATGCAACAACTTATTGTTGCCAAATTATGATGAATAAATAAATAAATTAATGTAATTATAAGAGTAATTACTTTGTTTTACATTTCATTTCAAAATGTAATATCTTTTTGTTGCATTATTTATAGTAAATGTCATTTATTATTATTTGGCAAAGATCATTAATAAAACGATACATCAATGCTTAGGTAATGTCCATCATTTATGCTACTTATGTAGATACATACAAACAATTCTGTTGCGAACTATCTAATTAGCTAGGTACTAATATAAATAAATCAATAAAGTTGTAAGTTAATAAATGTCACTTAATTAAATTTCATAAAAAAATGCAAATATCAATATCATTCGGCTTTAGTAGACAAGGAAATTTCCCGCCTAAATGACATAGACAATAATCTATTAAAAAAACGCGCTCTAAAAACTTCGCACTAACCTCCTTGCTCAAGGACATGAAATTCGCGCCAAAAAGGACGATACAGATAACCTAAAATCTTTCTCTTTACATAACGCGACCCGAAGCGATTTTATGTAATACACTGTAATAAAGTTATGCAACATTTTGGCCTCATATTTTCGTTGTTGCGATAGTCGGCGCGCGCCATGGCGGTATTCGCGTTCTGACATTTGAGTGCTAATTTCGTGTGTGTTCCATTTTTGAAGTGACAGGACAGTGACACTTTACTTTTTAAAACAGGCAAAGGAATTCCCGGGGTAAGTTTTGGATGGTTTTATGCAATAGTGTTAATTTATTCGATATTTCGTAAGGCTTTTTAGGGTATTACTACAAGTTTGTGAAAGTCGCGGCCGCGAAATGAGCCATTCCGTATGTCGGTACTAGTCTGTGGACGAAATTGTTTGTTGCTCAATTTTGTTTGAGGTTAGATAACTCTTGTTGTAATTTGAGATCTGATACGTGTGACCTACTTAATATTTAGAACATCATCAGTTTCGGCGCAGACAAAAATTGACATAATGGGCCGGTTTTCCTCATTGACATGGTGACCGTGTGTGAACTTTGTAATGAGAATGATTTCCTTTATAACGCACGTAGACTGACTGCTATAGTGTGTCAATAAAGTCATGAACTTAATGGCGCCACTGCCGCTTATGTCATAGGGTATGGTAACTCCATCTATACCACTTATAAAGAGACACCTACAGACATCCTCAAGGCTTATACTTAATGTAAACCGAAAAGAAGAAACACAGCGCCATCTATCGGCAAAGATTGGAACTAATAGCGAAACTATGATCCTAAACGAAGTGAGGGCGGGCCACTGTTGGTTAAAAACCAGGGAGCTCCGTTAGTTCCTCAAAACGTCCACTTACCTTGTAATTTACATCGATAGATGGCGCTGGGCGTAGATTAAATCGCGCAAGTGTTACGTTTTTCATAATTCATTTACTTTTATGTGCATAGAGTAGGTAAGAACTGCATGGTATTTACAGATTTATTTATTTATTGGAAAACACAACAGATTACAGTCATAATTGCATTACATTTACGTTGCATTTTAACATAATGAGCAGGACTGTAGTCCTAAACGTGTTCACACGAATATAAACAAGTCGCTTGGTGAGCAATAAATAAAAAAAAAACAAAATTAATTTAAAAGTTTCTTAAATTATGCATAGAATACGAGTAAGTTTTCCATTGCAGATGTGCATAGAATAAGTTTTCCATTTAGCTATAAAAACTTGTCCTAGAATATATCCAAACTGCTTGGTAGGGGACCTAGATATAGGGATAACTTCTATAGGCAACCACATTTAAACGTGTTTCTATCAGATACACCCTGTATAAGCGTTGTGGTTGTTAGAAGTTATGTCTTTATATATTTACTAGTGGCCCGCCCTCACTTCGCTTCGGGACCGTAATTCAGAAACGAACCAATAGATGGCGCTGTGTTCAATTACATCGCGCAAGCGTTTCGTGTTTTCGGTTTACCTAATAGCCTTGTCGCTGTCTATAGAAGTTATCTCTTTATAAATAAAAAAATAGAATAGAAGACTAGCTTTGCTCGCGCCCCCCACTTCCCAAAATGAGGGGTAAGAAAGGGGCAAAAAGTAGCCTATGTTACTCTCCATCCCTTCAACTACCTCCACTTAAAAAATCACGTCAGTTTGGCGCTCCGTTTTGCCGTGAAAGAAAGACAAACATACAGACAGACACACTTTCCCATTTATAATATTAGTATGGATAGAAGATAGATTATGGAAAAGACGCTTTGGCATTCAACCTGACCCAAATAACGAAACTAAATAATAATCTATACTAATTATAAAGAGATAACTTCTATAGACAACGACAAGGCTTATCTAGGTAAACCGAAAACACGAAACGCTTGCGCGATGTAATTGAGCACAGCGCCATCTATTGGTTCATTTCTGAATTACGGTCCCGAAGCGAAGTGAGGGCGGGCCACTAGTAGAATATAATATATATATTCACATAACATCTCATACATTGACCTGACTCCGTACTAAGTAGCTTACGCACTTGTGTTACAGATATCAGACAACAGAGGATCACAAATATAATACTTACTTAAATACATTATAATAACACCCAGACACTGAACAAACACAAGTGTTCATCACACGAATGTTTGTCCAGGGTGGGGATCGAACCCACGACCTTTGGCGTATGAGGCAGGGTCACTACCATTGCGCCAACTGGCCTGTCAAACTAAGTGTTACAAACGGCAAAAGTTCAAAAATTACATAACATCATTATTTATTGATTGTGTCTCATCTCGCATAAACACATCGCTTAGGTTGACACACTTTTTAATCAAACTTATCATCAGGTTATTCGTCTGCACGTTTGCCATCTATCACATAAAAAAAAACTGCAATAGTGAAAAGCGACTGTGACACTTCGGCATGAATGGGCCGGCCGAACTATGGTGATACCACTAGGCCTAGGCGTCAAGCGCTATTTTTGGCCAATTGAGTTAGGGTATCGGAAGCCCATTCAGGGATAAAAGTTTTATCAAAAAGTTTGGTAGCGTACTTACTGTTTGGTCTTTGGTGTTGTGGTCTATGCCAAAAATCGCTTACCATCAGGTGATCCATCAGCTCGTCTGCCACCTAAAAGTAGGTACTTATGACCAAAGTTTAAAAATAGACTATATTTAAAAAACATTGCATATTCATTGCAAAACTGTATTATGATAAATGTACATAATTAAAGTAACACTTAGTATATAATTAAGAAAGATTTATTACTCCTAGGTCACAGTGCTGAAAAAGTCAGTGACTTAAGTTACTCTCATTAACGTCGTAAGGCCCATAGGCCTTTTAAAAGGCATAAAACAATTATATTTGATTTTTCATTGTGTCTGCTGTCTGGGCGTTACGACGTTAAGCTCTTTCATTTGACATTAATATTGGATATACAATATGACGGCCCGATGGCGCAGTGGCTAATGTGTTCGCCCGAAGCGCGAAAGGTCCCGGGTTCGATTCCCGGTCAAGTAAATTTAGGAAATTACATTTTCTACGTTTTCTTAGGTCTTGGTGTTCTGGGTTGACGCCCCCAGCATTTATTCATTTAATTTAATTAATTAATGTGTAAAAAAATGCCGTCCAGCCGTCTTGTTTGGTCTGCCATGTTGGATTTGGAATGACGTCACACAGCTTATAATAATTACATACAATGTACGTACTTATATAATACATTTTAACTTAACGTGTATACAAAATTTGCAAATATTGCTTCAAAATTGAGTTACAAGATTGCACGAACATACATTAACATAGATTTACAGTTTTTTTTTTCTTCTTGTTTTTTTTTGTTAACAATTTCATGTAGGTTTAGTGCCTCTGTCTTTTACCCACAGGTGCCCCTGAAAATCAGCGCCTTGGCATTATTTGTCTTGGCATTATGCTGAGGGTCACCTTTTCGGCACAAAATGTTTTAGTTTTGAGAGTTTATTGTTATTAGCTATAATATTAAGATTGTTGCTGAATAAATACTTTTCTATTCTATTCTATTCTATTCAGTTTACATTGAAAGTTCATTATTAGGTAGCTTTAATAAGTACCTGCTGCCTCATACGCCAAAGGTCATGGGTTCGACTTGTGTTTGTTCAGTGTCTGGGTGTAAAATACAATGTATTGAAGTACTTAGGTATTATATTAGGTAATTGTGTTTCCTCTGTTGTCTGATGTCTGTAACATTAGTACAGAGTCAGGTCAAATAATATGCAATGAATGAGGTGTAGTGTGAAACGCGCACGCCTGGCTGCGCTACGGCGTCATCCTGTGGGGCGACAGCACTGACGCTCACCAGCTGCTCGTGGCGCAGAAGAAATGCATACGCATCATAGTTAACATCAAACGGACAGACAGTTGCAGACCACACTTCACTAAACTTAAAGTACTAACCCTTCCATGTATATATATATTAGAAATAGCCATGTTTGTACGAAACCATCCCTCATACTTTAAATTTGCAAAAAACATCAGACAAAAACACAAATTAGCCCTCCCAGAACCAAAATTAGAAATATATAAATCAACCCCATACTACCGATCTATTATAATAGATATACAACAAAATCCCCACTTATATAAAACTAGAAACCGAGGACAAAACATTTAAATCAAAGTTAAAAGCCTTCTTAATCGCTAAGTGTTACTACTCCATAAAATAATATTTAAACGACACAACAATAAAATAAAAAAAGTACCTACCACTCACATACATCAAGATCACACACCTACACCCACATACTCACACCTACTCATCACATGCACACAAACACACCAAACAAATACATAGATAAACCAGTTTCCTATTATTTATATTATATAAAATAATATAGTATGTAGGTATAATAGTTAATGTATAGTTATTATATTATGTGTTGCATATTATATAATAGTAATTTAAGGATAGAATATAAGTAGACTACTTACCTTCTTTAATAGTAAGTAAAGCTTTAAAATAATATAATAAAACAGTGCCATCCATTACCACATAAGTATGTACCTACTGTAAGTAGTGCCATTGCTACACCCTTACAGGGTCCATGTTACCGACATATACATGCTAGTCGGTACTAATTGTAAACATTGCTTTAGTTTTAAGACAGCTATGTAACATGGTGCAATTGAATAAATAAATAAATAAATAAATAAATAAAGGACTTGTCCCATTATGGGTTGGGTCTATGTACGCTACATGAAAAAACGGAGAAAAAATAGCTTATTACGAGAAAAATACAATTAATTCCATATAATGCACAGTTTTCTGGTTATAAAATAAAAAAGATGACCATTTTTCAACCTTTACCAAAGACAAGACGCGCGAGACGACGGCGACCAAAGACAAAAAAAAACAACTGTCAATGTCAATGTCTGTCAATGTGACGTTAGAGGGTTTGGTTTTTTGGATAGTTTTTATTTCTTAGTCTGTGGTTTGTTTCGTCAAACGTCAGACAGACAAACAAACGTCAAACGTCATCGAATTCGTAATGTCAATCGATAGGTAACCATCATTGACAACCATTTTGTTGTGTTGCAATCCTTTGTTCAAATTAATTGTTCCTTCCAAAAAACAACGCTACAATAGAGAAATTGGATAGTCAAAAAGTATTCCTCATATAATTCTTTATATTTTGGTATAGGGTACATATACCACGCCCAGACTCCATACATTCTGGGACAAGTCCTTTATTATAAGTAGGTAGGTATGTTATTCTACTTACTATTTTTGTACTATGTCATAATTTTTAGGCAACATTTTGATAGTTTCTATCACAAGTTCTAATGTTTTAAAAATGTAAGCGTTTTTTAACTCATACTTTCAGGTCTCGCTATTTAATTTGGAATGTAAAAATATTATAAATAAGATTCTATGACCTAAATTTAAGTAAATAAAACATATCGCACCCCCAGATCTAAAGGGAGTTAACTCAAAAAATAGCATTTTTGAGTTATACTCACCATCAAATCCCTTGTCTCATTAACTATCGACCAACAAAACAGATTTAAAAATATCTTCACTACTCGACGCTAGATGGCGCAAGGACTCCTTATTGTTGAACGAGCTCCCCCGTCCCTTCCCCACCAAAACAGGAACATCGCTAGTTGTAACCAGTATTCCAAGCGGAGAGCACGTATCTTTTGTTAAGAAAATGGAGTTATTTTGAGTTGTTTCCGTATTACTGGTTAGTGACGAAGAATTATTTTGAGTTGTCGCTATTTTGGTGGTTAGTGTTGAGTAAATTAAAAGAACATTTTGAGTTGAACCTGTATTGCTGGTAAGTAAGTAAAATATTTTATGTTTATTTAGAATTATTGCTATACTGTAGAAACAATTTTAAATTTTTAGTTAGGCCAGTTTTATTGAGTCATTTTTAAAACTACTATATTTCATTGAAAAATAAACTAAATTGAACTCTTTTGTTACTGACGATAAGAATAATTAACATCTTGATTTTATTTTATTATTATACTAGCTATTACTAGTATGCTCCGTTTTAATAAATGAAATTTTGAGATAAATCTCTTTAGTTGGTTTCCGCGAAAAAATTTTAACTAGGTACTTAATTCATAAGAGCAATAAGATTAAATCGAAGGCTTGTTACCTACATGGTTTTGGCGTATAAATATTCTTGGTATAGTTAAATATGTGCTTTCTATTTCAGATAAATAATGAATTGTGGACGGTTTTTAGTAAAGATAGTGAAGGAAAAGGATAAAGAAAACATCACTCCGCCTGTAGTACACACGCAACATGAAACCCTGGAAGATGAGATGAGAAGAGGATATCATCAAGAACATCCTGAAGATTTTTTTTACAAGACATCGTTTGCAGAGGAAACTTTTAGGAAAGCTTGTGTACGAAAAAAAGTTCTTCGCACAAGGGGAACCGGGTTCATCATCAGCAACCCACGTTCGTCGACTGCTGGATATAGGTCTCCCCTAATGCACGCCACCGCTCCCGATTTTCGGCCACTCTCATCCAGCCCACTCCAGCCAGCCTTCGAATGTCGTCATCCCATCTTGTAGCAGCGCGTCCAACACTACGTTTGCCGAGTCGCGGTCTCCACTCAAGGACCTTATGGCTCCAACGGTTGTCAGTTCTGCGGCTAATGTGACCAGCCCACTGCCACTTCAGTTTGCTAATTCGGTGTGCTATGTCGGTGACTCTGGTTCTCTGTCGGATTACATCATTTCTGATGCGGTCCTTCAAAGATACTCCGAGCATAACCCTTTCCATAGCTCTTTGAGCGACTTTGAACCGCTGGATTAGTCCAGCCGTGAGTGTCCACGTCTCGGCACCGTAAGTCATGACCGGAAGGACGCACTGATCGAAGACTTTCGACTTAAGACTTTGAGGGATGGGTGACGAGAAGACTTGACGAAGCCTACCAAATGCTGCCCAGCCTAGCTGAATTCTTCTATTGGCTTCTCTCTGGTACTGAGCCGGGTTAGTAAATAGTAATTAAAAATTGTTTTCTATAGAATGGAAAGTTCCTATATTTTATACCATTAATTTATGTTAAACTAGCGGCCGCCCGCGACTCCGTCCGCGTAGAAAAGTAACTTTTTACCCCCCTTTCAACCCCTTACAACCCCCTTTTCGCAATAAAAAGTAGCCTATGTCCTTTCTCAGGGTCTAGACTATCTGTATACCAAATTTCATTTAAATCCGTTGAGTAGTTTTGGCGTGAAAGAGTAGCAGACAGACAGACAGACAGGACAGACAGACAGAGTTACTTTCGCATTTATAATATTAGTATGGATTTTATAAGAATATTATATTATTTTCAAGCTTTTTAATATAAAGCGACACAAGTAGCTGTCGATAGATAATTACCAACTTCAATTTAAATAAAGTAAATGTTGATTTGAGCTTTTAATTTTTTTCTTGATACCTTCCCATAAAGACAACCCCTACTGTTGATTGCAGCCTGATAGACTTATATACATATAATATAACTTAGACTAATTATAAATATTTCCAAATGCTATCACTTTTAAAATTTACGTAGGTTCTTCAAAAGAGAGTCAATTCAAAACTCAGTTCATCAATATAGCCTCAACTCAAAATAAACAATAATAAAACACATATTTATTAAACAAAAGGGAAATAACTCTAAAAATCAAATTATCTACCCCAATACGGGTTTAAAATACTAAATTTACATGCCATCTTTCTTCTATCCGCATTTCTAAATTACAGGTATAAACGAAAAACTCTTAAAGAACGCCAGAACACAGGAATCGGTTTTTTGCTGTTTCCCAAAAAAGTGTTTTTTTTAGTTGACTCTGTTTAGATCTAGGTGTGCGATATTTATTGACCACTGAAAAAATGAATACAACACAGCAATACGTAGGACATCCTACATTTATACTTTAAGCTTAGAAAATACGTACCTACGTATTAAAGAAAGGAAATTAAGAACATTAAAAAAAAGTACATACCTTCTTGAACATTTCACCCTACTGGGCACCCTAACAGCTCCCCCCAATTGGGCTTCCAGTAACCTCACTCACTTAACGAAACACAGCGCAGGCGGTGCTTCACGGCGCCGTTCTTCTGTGAGGCCGTGGTGTCACTCCATTCATGCCGAAGCTTGTCTCTCCCACAGTCAATTTACGTACGTAAGTACAGTCAAGGTAACCAAGATTGACTGTGGGAGAGACAAGCTTCGGCATGAATGGGCCGGCTCAACGAGACGAGAATGTTGAAGAAGAGGCGTACGTAAGTAAAGTCAAGATAACCATGGTTACCTTGACCGTGCCGGCCCATTCATGCTGAAGCTTGTCTCTCCCACAGTTAATCTTGGTTACCTTGACTGTACTTACGTACGTCATTTCGACATTTACTTATAGTTAATTACTTAAGTCAATATTTAATTAAGTTGTGGTCTTTCCTTTAACTTAAGATAATATTAGTGACAGTTAAATGGTAAACAAACATTGGGTGTAAATATCTAAGAATGATGACGTCACAAACACGTGTATTCGTAATTTATTATTTGCTTGGGTATTTCTTAAAATAAAGTGCCGTTTGTTCCCTGGTGACTAAACCTACTAAGGGCCTACGAGTAAAGTGTCAACTAATTTACTTGTCAATTAAAGTGGGTTCGGAGAAAATTGGCCCCTGGTCCGCAGCCTAGTTTAATTTAGATATTTTTTTCAGTACAAATATCGGGGGCCAATTTTCTCCGAAGCCACTATAATTGACAAGTAAATTAGTTGACACTTTACTCGTAGGTGGTGAACGAGCCCTAAGTCATAAAACAAAATATGTTGTTCAAAATGGTTGGTAGAACACTGGTTCATCATCATCATCAGCACCCCACATTCGTCCACTGCTGGACATCGGTCTCCCCTAATGCACGCCACCGCTCCCGATTTTCGGCCGCTCTCATCCAGCTCACACCAGCCAGCTTTCGAATGTCATCATCCCATCTTGTAGCAGGGCGTCCAACACTACGCTTACCGAGCCGCTGTCTCCACTCTAGGGCACAGGTCCCTCCACCAGCCTATGGTCCTTCCTACCGTCTCGGCATACGGACCGAATCTTGGGAGACGCTCACCAGGTACTTGCTAAGGGCTCTTTCACCGGTGCGTTTCTTCACTCCCTACAAAGTCTGTGTCTTTAGCCCATCTCAATGTCACTTCTCCCCAAATGGGGCGTGAAACACCACAGCACAAGCGACTCGCGCTCGGGCAGTTCCACATCAATCGAACTCCTTCCTAATGTCAAGCCTTTTGTGTGCAAACGCACGCAACCGTCGAAAACCTTCTGCAGAGTTGACCATCTCTTGATGGTATACTGGTCCTATCTCGTTCCTGTTCCAGTTATTCAGCATCTGTTGCCGTTCCTCTTCATACAGCTGACATTCCCACAGCGCATGGTCCCGAGTTTCATCAGCTTCTCCACAGGGACATACAGGTGACTCACTGAGATTCATCGTGTGCAGTCTGCTGTTAAAACTCCCATGTCCCGTCAGGATTTGTGACACGGCGTAGTCTAGTTCCACCACTCTAGTACACATGGTTAAAGGATATAAATGTTTACAGATACACCCTGTATAGGTTCTACGTCATAAATCTTAGAATATCAAGCTTAATATACTAACCAGTGCATTATGACACGTGACATAATGCCATCTTCCGTGGTTCCTTCCTGCCTCATGCTCTTGTATAACGATTCGAGAACATTCTTTCTGAATAAACTATCTTCTATACTATCTATAAAAAGATAACTTCTATAGACAACGACAAGGCTTATAGGTAAACCGAAAACACGAAACGCTTGCGCGATGTAATTGAGCACAGCGCCATCTATTAGCTCATTTCTGAATTACGGTCCCGATGCGAAGTGAGGGTGGGCCACTAGTCTATCTATAAACGAATCAGCCGATATACTGTCCCACTGCAGGGCAAAGGCCTCCATCATAGAAATCAAGTCATCGCTACTATGATGGGTTTAGGCTTAATCACCACACAGCGAACGAGCAGGCGGATCACCTGATGGAAAGCAATTGCCGCCGCCAATGGACACCTGCAACAATAGCCCATTCCCCCCGGGTGGACGTCTGGTACCCTCACTCACTCGGCGAAACACAGCACAGGTGCTGCTTCACGCCGGTTTTCTGTGAGACAGTAAGTAGTATCCACCAAATTCATGCCGAAGCGTGGCTCTCCCACAGTTATAGATACACAACCAAGACAGTAGGTACTCCGGAAGTCCGGACCATGGTCCCCGAGCCAACACCACCCGGTCGGCTCGCTGGAAGATCTTCCTTTATCATGGGGAACATTCCACTCCTCATACTAAAATTGAAAGTCACACCTTCATTTAATACCTTCTTCTTTTATTTTCTATATCTTCTTCTATACTATTTATATAGAGCTAACTTCTATCGACAACGACGAGGCTTATAGGTAAACCGAAAACACGAAACGCTTGCGCGATGTAATTGATGTTGATTAATGTTAATGTAATTGATTAATGTTGAGACGTAAGGGTCGCGGGCTCGATTCCCGCACCGACACAAATGTTTGTTGATGAAACATATATTTGTGTTGGGTCTGGGTGTTTGTGATACCTTCGTTGTTTCTGGTTTCCATAGCACAAGGGAAAACCTTAGTTTGGGGCAGGACAATGTATGTGGTGTTGTCTCAATTTATTTATTAATGTACACCCAGCGCCATCTATCGCTTCAGTATGGAACTACTGTCTTGAAGCGAAGTAAGGGCGGGCCACTAATGTTTAATAATTTGAACCTATTTCTTTACCAATCATCGATGACACTGCCATATTTCGCAAACGGCGCGCGCGCCGAATACAAACTACGTGATGAGACTTGTTCCAGTTTTGACATGCAGTAATGTCACCCAATAATACATTCACACAACACCTTCATTTAATTGACCTGACTCCGTACTAAACTAGCGCCGCCAACCTATTTAGACTGATTGGGACAATAATGTTAATTATTGCTAAAAGTGGCCGTTTCTAGTAATTATGAACATTATTGTTCCTTGTCACAATTAAAAATTATTGTATTGTATCTCGAAACATCCTATATTTGTCCAGGGTAGAGATCGAACCCACGACCTTTGGTGTATGAGGGTCACTACCAAACACGCCATCCGGAATGAATGAATGAATGAATTTATGTACGGTGGCCAGCACATCAAGTTACTACAATCTGTCAAATTTCTTCAATCAAACCTCACTTTTATGTCAAACGTGTTTGGTTCAATATCAACTGAGGAAATTTGACAGATTGTAGTAACTTGATGTGCTGGCCACTGTACCTACTTACTTTTATTGCAGACAAGACAAAACAGTGGTGTATAAAATTAATGTTAACTGCAAAATTAATTTAACTTGCAAATGCATTAAGACCTTTATGAAAATGCAAAGATGTCTCAACTTGACAGCCTGTTTGTAAATCCTAGTCTGTACAGCAAGTAAGTTGTAAATCTCACAATTAATATCCACTGAGATAATTATACCCTCTTGTAATGTATCTGCAATCAAGCTTTCAACTATAGTCTATTTCAATTATGATGTCCCTTTGGAAAGATGTCAAAAGTTCAGTACTAGGGAAGTACTCTTAGAAATCGATATTCAGCGGCATCGATTATCGATTTGTAACCAATTTTTACCCTGTTTATAATACTAAATTGGATAATGTGTCTGTACATCGCTCGTTTGCTTCGATACCTACTATAATTTGTAATCTTAGTTTACTAAGAAAAGTTTGTTTCTCAATAAGTGAATAACCTTTGTAATTCTAATGAGAAATAATAAAGTTCTTTAACCATAACCATATTTGTAACCAATTTTAATCAAAGTAATTTTCAACAACTAAGGTTTTTTAGAGATTGTCGAAAG